>OY740774.1:71085462-71168435 GCA_963513935.1 Aphrophora alni | reverse complement strand
ATAAACATGCTTCACTTGTGCCTTAAACATGTTTCGCTTGTGCCGTAAACATGCTTCGCTTGTACCATAAACATGCTTTGTTTGGATCATTATTCTTAAAATTTCACTAAAATTTCAATTCTGTATAGGCTACCCATATTTGTGTGTTTTTTTAACTATAACTCACAACCGAGATTTTTGCAGAGATATCAACCGATTTGTTTTGTTTGCATAAATCAAATCACTGGTGAAAATTTGAACAAAATCGTAATCTTTTTTTTTTATTGGCAGCTACTCGCAAATTTATAATTATAAATATTAATAATAAGTCCTGAGATGTAGCCGAAATAACCCCCCACAAACACAATTTGATTAAAATCTGTTCACACGTTTGGACTGTAGAGCACCAATACAGTCCAAATCAATATATAAGTGGAATAATAAAAATTACAATATCAATTTGTAATGATATCGGTTGAACCACAGACAAATTATTAGATATTGTACGACCTTGAATGAACTCTGACAATGAAATACTGTCGAGTTAGCTTTGTGACATATACTTGTAAGCACTCAATTTGATGCATTGCTGTTACATCTCGTGACTGCGCCCAATTTATCTACTGTTTGGAGTTGTATCATAACACGACACGCAGGATTTATATCTCCTGTCTTACTTTCCTTCAAGGATAGAAAACTTAAAAACTTGAAACTATTCAATCAAGAAATTTATGAACATGATGTGGAATAAATCTTCTCTGAACATTAATAATTTGGCATAACGCAAAAATTGTTCATTCGTTTTGAGCAATATAAAAATAACCCGAGATAAACTTAGTAAGTTGAAATCATCTGTTCAAATACTTAACATTGGTCGAAAGTTTGTTATACTATAGACTGATAATTCTTTAGATATTATTTAATCCCACCATTTTCTCCTGTTATATTTTAAATGGATTGTTTTAGTTCATTTTAAAAAATAGCAAGACTCACTGTCAAGTGGTCAATCGCCGAATTTCTGTATCAGTACTTTTACAGCATAGTGTGTTTGTGTGAGTGAGAGAATCTTGGTGCAACATTTGTGCAATAATGTATGCATATGCTGAACTAGTGTCGCCCTTCGTGGTTTCGCCCACAGTATTTTCAAGTAGAATGAAATTGAAATTATTTTAATAATTATATCTGCAAGGATTTAAATAATTAATTTGAGACCAATCTTCTCCTAATCCTAGATTTTTTTTACTATTTTAGGAAGTATGAGTTCTCAATTTAGGAAGGCAGAACATTTTAGTCAAAATATAATTTAATTTTCTCTGAATATTATTTCTTCGAATATAGTTTCACACGAGATCTTCAAATGATCAATCTACGAAATGCATGATTCATACTATCTCCATGTTTCTGCAACATGTATTCTACGTAAACAGAAAATTAAGGCACTTATCAGAGCAAGAGACAAGGAAAAGTCTTCATCCTGGCCATTAAGGCCACTTGGAGGGGAAGTTGTCACCATCCAAAAACCCCTTCATTTTCGGGAAATGTTGAACGTTTCAGTCTGGCGTAACGTGTGTGTAGTAACAATATGTTCCATGCTGGTACAATGCAACAGTTAATTTAGGAACAAGAATTTTCAGAGAGTATGAACAGCTCTATAGATGACGGAACATGATTTACGTTATGGGTCAAGATTTATAAGGGTTCCAATTTTCATGAATCAATTAGGTTAGGTTCTTTAAAAGAAAACTTACCATTTCAATAAAACCCATATCTTTTCCGATCCCACGTTTTAGAGATTTTAAAATGAGATCTCGAAAATTGAACAAGTAAATAGGTGGACGGCCTTGCTTGCATTAATTTAGTTGCACTTGGTAAAACTTTGTATCCCTAAAGTATAATCTGAATTAACAGAGAAAATATGATTAAAAGTTCAATTTCGACACGATTTTCCAGTCCTAGGTTCTGTTGGTAGAAGAAAATCATAACATCGACAACGTTAACCGTACGCCTGTCTTGTTGAAATTATTTTATTTTAATTAGATATATTAATAAGACTTACCGTCACAATAGTCTATTTTGTATGTAGTTATATCACTACGGCCGTTTCGGCTATTCAGCCATTTTCAAGTGTTATGCGGGTATTACCGTTGTCTTAGTTTAAAATCACAAATTACAAACACACGACACAAAACAAATACACAAGTTCTTTAAACATTTAAAACATGATTCAGTAGGCCCACTGTCACAACGCATACTGTCAATGTTGGTTTCCTGCGCATCGGTGATTTTAAACTAAGACAACGGTAATACCCGCATAACACTTGAAAATGGCTGAATAACCGAAACGGCCGTAGTGATATAACTACATACAAAATAGACTATTGTGACGGTAAGTCTTATTAATATATCTAATTATTAATCAGTAGTCGGAATGGCGAAAACAAATATGTATTTATTTTAATGTCTCCCTTCACAGCCATGAACATAGACTCTTTCCCAGGATAAAAGTAAATATTTCATGTAGTGTCATTGAAATAAAACTAAAATATTCCTTAATAATACTCAGGATATTTCTCTAAATATCCTTAGTTATGTAGTTAGTTACCAAGATATTAGGTTTATATTTTATTTAGGTTGAAATGATTCTACTTTGATTATCCTCCCCCCCCCCCCATTTTTATCCACAATCACAGACAAAGTCACGAGTAAGTTTTCTCTATTCGCAAAATAATCCACTTATATATCCTAACACAGTATTTTCTCTTTGTAACTAGTCCATACCGACATACAATATACATAACTTGGGCTGAGCAGAACAATGATGATTTTGAAAGTGTCGCAATGCTTTGGCACGGAACTACAAGTTCTTTATATTAACTCGTCATAATGTTCTTCGCTTATGTAAATTAAACAAATTACATTGGCAAGACATTGAATCCTAATCTTAACTAAGGAGTGAATGTAGGACGAACGATAAAATGTAACAGTTCTCATAAATAGGGATAGTTGAAGGAGTTTACTGTCTATGTCACTGATTACTTCGGGTTAATGATGTAAGATTAGTGCCTGGATGATATCTACGCAAAACGAAGTCATGATAATTTGATTCGATGAGTCAGTTATTATAGTTGACTAACCGACTGACGAAGTAAAGATTATTTGGGACTGTTTGAAATGTAATAAAATGTAAAATTGCTTCTTTTAAGCGACCTATCAATTTTTATAAACAATAATTTTGTTGTAACTAAAAAAAAAAATCGTGGAATTCTCAAGACATTATTCTTATTATTCCGAGCCAAAATGAACACTTCTTGTTATATTTTGAGAGTTGGCAATTTGACGTGTAAAAACCACCATTTTGAAAATTGTATTACTCAAAGACCAATTATCCGATTTGGATGAAATAAATTTTACAACAATCAACTGTAATTTTTAAAGTCGTTTTTTAATTTTTAATTCAAATACTTTTATCTGTTTTTGTGATCAAATGAAAATGTTTTGAGATCTTAAGTATAAAAATAATGATATATATATATATATATATATATATATATATATATATATATATATATATATATATATATATGTGTGTGTGTGTGTGTGTGTGTGTAATCAGAATACTTAGTTTAAAATTGATTTCGTCTAAATCCCCTAATTGACCATTGAGTAATATAATTTCAAAATAGCAGTTTTAGATGACTTGTACACCTTAAAACACCAATAACTTACAATGTATGCATTTTGAAAGGGAAAATGTGTAAGAACAAAAGATCTTTATGTTTTACGCATTTTATCTTAGTTGCAAAACTAGTGTTTATAACAATTGACGACCCATTTCGAAAAATCAAATTTCCACTTCAATGAATTTATAATAATCCTGGTAATTGAATATAAACCGTTCTTTCTACTCCGTTATTCGGTCCTAACCATCAGGGGCTCATTATAACATGGCAGCCCCGACGGCGACAGATCCTAGCTAGATGTACACCCCTTTTTACGTAGTCTTGGGTTAGATCCCTCTCTTTCATCTTTTCTGTCAGATCTCTCTTAACCAATTCTTGTTCTCCTCCGATATTGACGCTATTTTAGTATCAGAGAGCAGGAGTCTCTTTTTCCCTTTTTTATAAGGCGATAATAACCATGTTATTTTTTTTTTCAAGCAAGTAGTCGTTACTTGCTTCAAAACCGTTATTTTAATGAAACTGAGCTCCCTTGGTTAGAGGGTTATTATCTAAATATAACCAACACCGTTTCTCAAAAACTATTCTACCAAACGTTTCTTCGAAATAACTAAACAAACTGTTTAACCTAGCAAATGACCTCATTTTAATTCAAAGCATGTATCGTATTACAATGTGAAGCTATAATCCGTTGGATTCACGAGTCACATTTCCTGGTGTAGAAGTGAAAACAACAACCCCCCCCCCCCTCAAGGTAAAGTAATGCAATCAACCGTTAGCAGCACAGCAAAAATAATTCGCGGATTAATATTGATAATTCTCTTTTTTATCGCTTTAGACTGTTATTTTCTCAAAAATACTTAGACGATGAAAATTATATTATTTTATGTTTTTAACGTGTATATCGCCCTTCTGAAGCTTTCCGTATTAAAGGCGAAGTCGTCTCTAATGGTGACCAGACGACTTATAGGATATGAATGGGGATTGAAACCGAAGGTCGACCTCTTGATCTACAAAGCGATCGTCTGACCTCAACTGGTGGACAAAAGTGGCACAAGCCACAGCGGGCAGAAAACTTGCGAGCTTACAGCGGCTAATCACAAGACGTGTCTTTACGAGCACCTACTGTTGCTCTAGAGGTGGTTTTAAGCCTGCCACCTCTAGATATTTTCATAATGTCGGTGGAGAGAATGGAGGTCTATAGGTTACACAATCATGGCAAATGTAGGAGGAGCTCCAGTGAGGTGGGGCACTCGGAAATTGTCAATAAGTTATTGAAAAACTCTCTGTGGGAAATGTCAACTAATGGTATGCAAATCGACCATTCGACGTTCTCTCAAACACAAGAGAGGACTGGAAGGATGACAAGCTACTGGGATATCCAGGACAACTGGTTTGGTGTACGGACGGATAACTACATAATCAACCGTCTGGATACTGTCAAACCATTAGGGCAATTTTCCACTAGTTATTTATAAATTAGTTTAAACTTGACAGTACGTGTTGGACTGACATTATTATAATCAAGTTTCAAATTTAATTTACACTATACTGCCATTTTATTTTAATAACAATGATGTGTCGTTCAAGCCACATTCATTAATTCCATATACTGTACAATATAAATTTAATTGCAAAATAATCCAATATAGAAAACTATGTGAACACGATGGACTAAATAAAATGAATTAAATTAATTCTGTAAAGTTGACTGTAAAATTAATTATATCATCGTTTATTGTAACTAATGATGGTTTAAGAATGTATTTTGTAGATTATTAATTATAGTTATATTCAATGAAATTTTAATTAGGCTTTTGTAAATTCAGCTTTGTTCTTTCTTATTTAATATTTATCTCACAGGGTTTTACAGTGTTAGGTAAATCCTAGCCCCACTTTGTTCAGAAATGAAATCAAAATTGGGAAAGATATGATATATTTATTTCTCAAAAAGATTTCTTACAAATTGTCAAACTTAAAACTACACGTAATTTGATTTTGAACGATAGACTTCCACGGTCACAAACATCATTATGATCTTGTTCTTCGGGAGTTCGACCGCGTCAATATTGTCTGCACGTTGTGTACAGCCGACGTTTCTGGCACTTTACAGATGTCCATTCTCAAGGCTTAAACAAATGACAAATAAAGACAACTTTAATAAAGACCAAGGTTTTGAACTCAGTAACACGTGGAAACCCGTTATTTCTAAAATAAATACACAATGAAGCTTAGAATCTTCCAGAAACGACAACTGTCACAATAAAACAATATAATTATTGGTAGTCAAACGGCGGCCAGACAAAGGGCAACGGCCAGACAAAGGGCAACGGCCCAACAAGGGTCCACTCCCAGGACTATATAAGCTCAGGCCTAGGATGGCTCGCTTCACTTGACATTTATTTTGTTAAGCCTTGAGAATGGACATCTGTAAAGTGTCCGAAACGTCGGCTGTAGGCCTACTCAACGTGCAGACAATATTGACGCGGTCGAAACCCGAAGAACAAGATCATACACGTAATTTATTATAAATATTACAATTTATATTTCATTTGTTGTTTCTTTCTAAATGTCAATTTTATTGTTAAAGTATTAGTTTATGCTGTAACATATCTCATTTCTAATTACAATTATTTTATTCTTAAAATTAATATCTTTTAAAGACTTGAAAGCACTGGGCATTTTGTTCTACAATTTTAGTCCCGTGAGTTTTTTTTAAGAAACTTCAGACGATGAGATATAAATCGTAATTATCTCTATTTCTGGTATTGTGGCTATGATTGAAAAAATCTTTCAGCTGTAGTAAATATTTATTTTTATGGACCCAGATGTATATGCACAACTTTATATTTATATAGAGGCCCGATAAAGTATATTTATACAATTTTTGAAATCTAAGAAAGATTTCATAGAAACATAGTACACTATTTTAAATGTCTCCATTGAAACATGTCTGCCCATTAGCATCCAATACGTACAGGAATCTATAAAGTATTTATCTGGAGTTGTTTTACCTATCTATAGCATGTAAGGAACATGATCAAAATCAGTCAAACCGTTTATATCTCTACATAGGGATGTCCAAATATTTTTTCGTAAATAAATCTTAAAAGAAAACGTCCATTTCTTAATATTTACTTTTTTTAAACATTTACAGACTTTGAAAAGCTAAAACGTAGATGATGTCCAAAAAACGTATTAGGAACAATTAATCTATCACAAAGACACCCAAAATTAACTGATAATTTTTTTATCTTAAATTTTCAATTGGTGGTTTATCTCCTTGAAACAAACAATACTATACAGGTTGTCCTACGAAGTAACGGAGAAACTTTCAGGAAGTATTCTTATGTTAGAAATAAAGAAAAAAGTTCAATTAACATAGCCCTAAAATGGCTTCCTACCTAGCCGCCATTTTGTGGTTTGAACAAAAAATCATATCCTTTAACCGCCAAATAATACAGACTTTAACTTTTACACGCCTACTTAGTGCTATAAATACACAACATTGATAATGTTTTCTCAGCATCTAATATATTACATTCAATTTAAACTCTACAATCCTCAGTTTAATGGTTATGAAACAATCAGATTAAATTTTTAATATTCGTGACATTAGATTATACAAACCAAGGTAAACGAGGACCAAGGTTTTAACTTGATCATTTGATATTTCCTCCATCTTTGTTAGTTCAGTCACCATTCCGAATTAGAACCGTCACCGTTTAGTCTCAGTCAAAATTATGGATGTATTCACATCTATCCGTCAGTTTTCTTTGACTCCATTAAGTCATATTTTCTGTCAAGTGTCATACCTATAATTTTGTGATGGAATTTTACATGAAGGACTTGGCTGTAATAGCTATCATTTTGGATGAAGAAGAGGAAGTAGTTAGTATCAATATGTCATTTTTTTAAGTAGTATCCATATACTTATTATTAGATAAATCATAAAGTACAGGGTATTTTCGAACGCAATCAATCAACTTTTCATCATCGCACATTTTTATTCAGTTGAATAAATTTTACTAATATTATCAATCGCTAGTGATAATTTCAGTAATAAACTTTACTAAAACACGTCAGTCAAAAACAAAAATATCGTTGAAAAGAAATCTGATGTTGACGGTTCGGTGACGGAGGCGAGACTGACGGGTCTGATTCGTGACGGCGCGGCGCCGGCTGAGTGTAGACACTGGTATTAACTTTCAAAGTAACGATATTTTTTGTGACTGATACTTCTCAGAATTGACGGAACTGAGACGTGACGTGTGTGAATTGACCTTTACGCAGTTACAACCAACGCGTGTATCAGTCATTATGAAAATTGTATTATTAAGGCTCCTAAACATGACGTTAGTACAATTGTAACTGGACTATAGTTACACGATTCGCATACAAATATCATACTTTTATTGTTTAAATATAACATGTAAAACGCATATTCCAATAATATCTTTATAACTAGGCCTAATGTTGTAAATTTAATAGTTATTTACCTTTTCTCATCCATTTTATAATGGCGACCACTCAAAACGGTTCAGCGCGGTGGAGTTGTGTGCTCCGATTAAGAATACAAAACGGCTCTGAAATATTAGATGAAATGGTGTGAACGTTGCATAACTAGCAGTCTGACAAAAAACTTCAAATACAAACTAAACCGTGTATTTTCCTGCAGTAAGTTTTTACTTCACTAAAAAAATAACAAACTTTCTCGTTTACCTTCTTCATGTTTTCATTTACAAGAATGGAAACATTTTTGTTACAAAATTATCAAATCAATTATTACGTAACAGGTTTGTTGCTGTGATTTCCTCTAGAACTTAATATAGCTTTAGTGTAACTTGTATAATGAATTAGATTTAAAAATAAACTATAGTGAGATCGTTTATTCTTACAACTATGCGAGAAGGCGTCTGTTTACAGAAGCACTAATGGTACAGACTTCTTATTAAATATATTATTCTTTTCTTTCAGCATTTACGTTATGTTGTTGTTGTATTAAGTATTGCATTTTACCATTAAAATGTTCAAATTCTTAAATACTAATTTTATTGTGTTTTTTATGAAGTTCATTTAAATATCACAATGCTCTAGCAATAAAGTATGTATGGATAACAAATTTAATTTAACTAACTATTTTTTTTAAATACATACTGTATTAGTTTTATACGTGTATTTGAAAAAAAAAAACATAATAAACTGATTTTTTAATTATTTGATTTTTCCGCTTATACGTTTTTATTAGCAAGTATTGAATTTACAATAATATTTCAAGTGAAAAATATACGACCTAGACTGGGAAACGAACCCACCCAGGACCTTTGGCTTTACGCGCCAATGCTTTACCAACTGAACTATCCTAGTCGCTTCCCAGTACAGGGCGTAGACTTCTCACTTGACTTTACGTTTTTGATGCAATTTTGAGTTTCCAAATTAATTACCTCGCATATGCGACATTGAAATTAATTTTTACTCATTTTTCAGCCCTTACGCAAATTCAATGCTTGCTAATAAAAACGTATAAGCGGAAAAATCAAATAATTAAAAAATCAATAAATACATTCGTAAGAAGTAAAGCCAAAGGTCCTGGGTGGGTTCGTTTCCCAGTCTAGGTCGTATATTTTTCACTTGAAATATTATTGTAAAAACATAATAAACACTTTTGGTCTGGTGGGGCAAATGTATTGATTAAAATGGTACTTAAAGACATTGTAAAAATACACACAAAATTTGCCCCATTTGGAAGTGAGCGTAATTTAGTTTTGTTACAATTTAAGTTGCAAAGTAATACCTTTTCTTTTCTTTTTTTTTTTTAATGTATCCATTTCTTCAGCTCATATTAAAAAATTAGTTGTGAAGAAATTTGTTCATTATTAAATTACAATGAAAATTGAATGATAAACTATAAATATAGAAATTATATGGATTTTAATGCAACTGTAGAAAAAAAAACTTCTTATTAAGAATTAACAAACCTGCGAAATTTCGAAGAATTCAAACATAACTTACAATTATTCATTAAAACAAATTTTTTTGAGACAATATAGGAACTTTCAAAAAGGCATTTAGATTTAAATTGCTATTTTCTACTTATTTAAAGTTTTTTTTTAAATACTCTGTAACATGTCGGGAATGGGGGAAAAAATTAAAATGAAGGTAATTAATATTTAAGTTTATGAATTTTTGATCCAAGAAGTGGGACTGGTAATGAAATATTTTGTCAAGTTCTAGAGTATTCTGTTTTTAAAATTAATCGATAATTATAGGTTGTTCATATTATTAATATCGTTTAATCAGACATTTGCCATCAATTGTGTATATGTAAACTAATATACGACGTTTCGAGAATATAAATCAACCTCCGTCAACAAATGATAAACTTAGTACTTGAAAAAAAGTGAAAAAAATCAACATAGTCAAACACCATATTGGAAACTAAAACCTACAACCAAAGAAATAAACCCCGCCCTAAAGTTAGGCCAGGGTAGGAATCAAAACTTACATAAGCCAATCAAGGTAATCGTATATAACACATCTTAAGTTACAAATAACTTCCTCTTGTGAAATTTAAAATTTGATTACAACGGAAAGAGTTATTTAATAAGCTACGGAAATTTCAATTTCTTGACTTTTTAGAAGATGTTGCTATACAAACTAGGTCACCAGATAGTCAACACGTATTTTTCTATATTCTATAAAAATCGGCAATGTTTATTTTTTAAGCGATTGGACTTAGACAAATAGACTTCTTTTTTAAGTTCTCAGAATTAAAACACTTTAAGGGTTAAATTACTTCCCTTAACTTATCTTATTTTATTTATTTCTGTCTTTACCAGTCCACTTAATTTCTATTTGCTAATCTTTCATTTATCAAATTTTTTCTGTCCTCTAATATAACTGCAGTCTATTGGAAATTAGAGCAAAACAGTCTCATCCTCTATGCCTGCTTGATATCATTTAGGATCAAATAAACTGCTATTACGTTTTTTTATAAGAAAACTGTAAATTAATGTTATAACTGCAACTGCGAACATCTCTCGCGCAATAGATTTAAGCTGTGATATAAACGTAATCTTAAAATAAGCTAATAATAAATTTATAACAGTTCGCCTACCGGAACTCTTTCGACACAGTTCCAGTAAAGTATCAGATTACCTTTTTTTTTTATATTTAATAATAAATACAGTTTATCTGTTCTAAAACAATACGCTGGACTTTTTAAATCTAATACTATTAAAAGAGCAATTCTTTCATGTTTGTAAGTTTTGTATTGAAAACGGGTCTGAAGGTTACTTTTTTTTCATGGGCTGAATCTATCGATTAGCTTGGAGTCGAATTTGGAAAACTCATTAAATAATCACATAAAACATTACAAATTAGCCATTCGAAGGCCACATAGTTCCCATTTCAAGTATTTCGAGGTCTGCCACTCCTAAGATTATATGAACTTATGATGTAGAGTTTCGGATTAATTACATTTTCAAACACTGATACGTACTAAGTTTGACATAAGAATGTACGTCCTGGAGAATGTATATTATAATAATAATTTACGTCCTGGCAGAATGTATGTTATGATGATGATTTACGTCCTGGCAGAATGTATAATATGATAATGATTTACGCCGAGGCAGAATGTGTACTATGATAATGATTTACGTCCTGGCAGAATTTATAATATGATAATGATTTACGCCGTGGCAGAATGTATATTATGATAATGATTTACGTCCTGGCAGAATGTTTTTTATGATAACGATTTACGTCGTGGCAGAATGTATATTATTATAATGATTTACGTTCTGGCAGAATATATAATATTATAATGATTTACGTTCTGGCAGAATGTATATAATGATAATGATTTACGTCGTGGCAGAATGTATATTATGATAATGATTTACGTCGTGGCAGAATGTATATTATTATAATGATTTACGTCCTGGCAGAATGTTTTTTATGATAACGATTTACGTCGTGGCAGAATGTATATTATTATAATGATTTACGTCCTGGCAGAATTTATAATATGATAATGATTTACGTTCTGGCAGAATATATAATATTATAATGATTTACGTTCTGGCAGAATGTATATAATGATAATGATTTACGTCGTGGCAGAATGTATATAATGATAATGATTTACGTCGTGGCAGAATGTATATTATTATAATGATTTACGTCGTGGCAGAATGTATATTATTATAATGATTTACGTCCTGGCAGAATGTTTTTTATGATAACGATTTACGTCGTGGCAGAATGTATATTATTATAATGATTTACGTCCTGGCAGAATTTATAATATGATAATGATTTACGTTCTGGCAGAATATATAATATTATAATGATTTACGTTCTGGCAGAATGTATATAATGATAATGATTTACGTCGTGGCAGAATGTATATTATGATAATGATTAACGTCGTGGCAGAATGTATATTATGATAATGATTTACGCCGAGGCAGAATGTATAATATGATAATGATTTACGTCCTGCATAATGTATAATATGATAATGATTTACGTCCTGCATAATGTATAATATGATAATGATTTACGTCTTGGCAGAATGTATAATATGATAATGATTTACGTCCTGGCAGAATGTATAATATGATAATGATTTACGTCCTGCATAATGTATAATATGATAATGATTTACGTCTTGGCAGAATGTATAATATGATAATGATTTACGTCCTGCATAATGTATAATATGATAATGATTTACGTCTTGGCAGAATGTATAATATGATAATGATTTACGTCCTGGCAGAATGTATAATATGATAATGATTTACGTCTTGGCGGAATGTATAATATAATAATGATTTACATCGCGGCAGAATGTGTACTATGATAATGATTTACGTCCTGGCAGAATGTATGTTATGATTATGAATTACCCCCTGCAGAATGTATATTATCATTATTATTTACGTCCTGGCAGAATGTATATAATGATTATGATTTACGTTGTGGCAGAATGTATATAATGATTATGATTTAAGTCCTGGCAGAATGTATATAATGATTATGATTTAAGTCCTGGCAGAATGTATATAATGATTATGATTTAAGTCCTGGCAGAATGTATATTATGATAATTAGTTCACACTAACAAAAGAAACCATTATAGAAATAACGCCCTTATGGTTTCCAATAAAAATTTAATTAAATTTTTTTTCCAGTTAATTTGCCAAAAAAATGTAATAAAATCTCCTCGAGAGAGAGAGAGAGAGAGAGAGAGAGAGAGAGAGAGAGAGAGAGAGAGAGAGAGAGAGAGAGAGAGAGAGAGAGAGAGAGAGAGAGAGAGAGAGAGAGAGAGAGAGAGACAAAAGGTTATTCACCCTGACAAAATCATTAGGTAACTAATTGCCTCTAAAACACTTTTTTTAATCGATCCTTCTTTAATCTCTGTTTTTTTTACTTTATCGTAGTCACGTTTGTATATAAGTAACTCAATGGTGCAACATCTTGTGAAAACCCTAGGCCTGTGCTAGACAGCTTTCCAGTTGGATAATGTGTGGTTAGTCCATTGAATTCCCGTCGCCGTTTTTTCAGCTATAGCAACCAGAGTTCGCTACCAATTATTGTAGCTTCCCAAATTTCACCAATCTGGGTCAACTCGGTAAATGTTATTTTGTCCTATTAGATCTAGTTTTAACCCCTTTTAAGTTACTAGATTTAGATTCCAAATAGTACTAGGCTCATTTCATATCTGTCATGTTCTAGGTTGTACCCCTTGATAACGATAGTTGATCTATTCTCGAAACGTCGTATTTGTATGTACAAAAATGATAACAAATGTCCGAATAAATTTTATCAATAACAAACAATCCATCATCATCTGATAAGCAGGGGCATCAAAAAATAAATTGAAATAATAAATTCTAAATTACCAAGAACACAGCTTTGCATAATTAAATTACAAACAACAAAATTATATTTAACCTTTAAAAGAATAATTAAAATAAACGATTTTACATTTCATCACAAAACACAATTACAAAAATGTTATTTACTGTCAATTTTACATAATTAATTTAATTCAATTTATACAGACGATCAAATTAACCTGTCCACATTATTCTCTATTGAAACAATGTAATAGATTATTTTTGAATGGTTTAATTTATATTATATATCAAATTAATGTTTGCAGCTTATAACAGACAGCATTGTAATTAAAATAAAATAGCAGCAGTGCAAATTGTATTGCGAATTTGAAACTTAATTATATTGATTATAATAATGTTCGTCCAACACGTACTGTCAATGTTAAACTAATTTATAAATAATTACTTTTATTGATTACAATAGTATACAGAATGGTCTATATTAATTTTCCACACCTCATCCACAGCCGAGGTTTTGTATTCAAAGCTCTAGCTAGGGCAGACGGAAGGAAATAAGCGGAACTGAAATAGGGACATATTTTTTTTGTACTCTCTCGACCGCATGATATGGGAACTCCATACTCTATTCACACATTTTACAATTATTTTCGTTTCTTGCCAAATATTATTAAATAATTATAATTATCTCTAATAATATATGCATTTTTCCTTCAGGAACACGTATGGTGAGTACGGACGTGATATTCCCGAGGGACTCTACCTGGATCTACACCTTTTTATGTAGTCTTAAGCTAGACCCTCTCTTTCAACTTTCCTATCATGTCTTTCTTGACCAACACTTGTTCTCTTCTGACCCTGAAGCCATTAGTGTTTTCGAGCGCGAATGGTCATTATTTTATGGTTTTTTTCTTCCTTTTTCTATGAGACAGAGGGTTTTACGCCTTTAAACCACAAGGAAAAACAATACTTGCAATTTTGAATACTCGTTTGTAGTGATGAGCAATAAGAGTCTGTTTTTGTAACTGCAAGACCAAGACCGAGTATGCAACATCAAGACCAAAAGTAAGACTGGAGTTGCAAAATCAAGACACTTGCAGCAATTATCATAAAAAACAAGGATGGAGTGTGGATAGAAAAAAAGCAATACATGTGATGCCTACTGCATTTCATAGAATTAGAATAATGTTTTGCCACTCACTATCTGTGGAATCATATTTCTCACGCTCTGCTTCAGCCAAAATTGTTTTGCCTATGACATAATACATATTGCTTCCGACTTTGTATATTGGAGGAATGAAGATAGTTATAGTCCATCCAACGAAGCTGCGGCATTGATGGCGAATATTTTTTTACAATTAATTTAGAAGATTCTTAATTTAGCGGGTCATTCTAAACATCCATTGACATTACATTACCGTTTTACACAAAGTCTCTTAACTGAACAAAAGCATAAATAGTGATGATGGCAACTCACAATTTTAGTTAGAAACATTATTTTGCCGTTTCCAGGAATTCAGTCGGGGAAAAGGAATGTTTTTCAGTCTCGACGTACAGTAAGTCTTGAGTGGGAGGGTGGTGATGTCACCGACACAACTACGCTGCCATGGACTGTACTTACTTTTGAACTTTAGAAGTAAAGATTACAGTTGTTAGTTGTGCGAATTAATAATAATAAGTTAATGTATTTTTTATATTATATCAATTATGTTTACAAATTTCATAAATTTTACTTTTTAATTACAGGTTTTTTTATTTGATTCAATTATTTAGTCAATATTTTAAATTAAAATGTATATTTATTTTGAATAAATTATATATATATATATATATATATATATATATATATATATTATCCTGGGCTTGGTTTTAAAAAATGATTGACGAAGATTCTGTGTGGAAGTTTCAGAAAGCGATACTGGTATTTGTAGTAAAGCAAGAAATTCGCAGCAGAAGTATATTATTTTTTTTTCATAATAGCAGAAATAACGAACAAACAATTGGACTTCACAAACAGTAGGCCCTACTATGAATCCCCGCCTCCTCAAAGTGTAAATAAATATGATAAATAATCTTTTTACCAACTTTATAAAATGTGTACTTACTAATTTTTAAAAACATCTTCGAAATTAACATAATCTCAGCTTACATTCTTTCTGAAATTTGACACTAATTTCCATAGTATCTCATTTAGCCGCTTTGTATTTAATACTAATTATAGATTTTTAATTTATTTTATTATTATTCACTGTTTACGTTTTATTATAAATTTCTACATGTCTTAAAAATTATATGTAACGTAATTATTTTCTCTACGGAATAAAAGTATTATTATTATTATTATTATTATTATTATGATTCCTTAACTCGGGAAAAATTAAGAAAAGTGAATAAACATCCCATTAATATCTCTTGAACAAAAAATAATGTATTACATTTCCTTTAAATAATAAACAATTATTTTTTAATTAAAAAACACACATTATTGTATCTTTTTCTTTTAAATTAAACCTTTTTATTTAAACATTTGTTTAATAAAAAACATATCCACATATTTTTTTAATAAAAAGATGAAACACGTTAGCAGTAATATAGGAGAAAGTTGGTAGACAGTTTGGATGTACAGTATGTTGATTGCATCCCACTGCTGATTGCATTACGTAACTCATGAGTTCTGAATAGAATACGTTGTAATATAGAACATGATTAGAATTAAAATTACAAACGTGTTGATACATTGTTATCTTGTCGAGATATTCTTAAATACAAATGATTATACAGTATGTGGCAAAGTAAACAGAAATGATATTGATAGATTTTATTTACATAGTTTTACCAACGTATACAAGTAAAATCGTTTAGACTCGGGTAATAACATGTTCAATATGACCTCCGTTCAGTTTTAGGCAACACTCGTACCTTTTTTCAAGGTTTTGCATCATATTGGTGAATAGGGGTTTTTTCATGCTCCTTTTACACATGGTTATTTTTTTCTGGAGTTGGACGATGGTAGTTGATGGGTGTCGTAACATTTCGTCCCCGGTAACATCTCGTCCCGGTAACATCTCGTCCCAATTCCACGAGCGTGGGGTTGAGGATGAACTCTCTACTTGCCCACTAGTAACATCTCGTTATGGCACATACGCTATGTTAGGTTAGGTTATAATATAATATGAAAAACTATTGTTTTTACAAATTTTAAAAATATGTTAATAGTAATAACACTTCTCGTATAAAAATGTTTTTTATCGAATTTGGTAAAACTAGATAAAATACTTTTAAATTTATTTCTCAACCCTTGTCAAACTTTCGTCGGGACGAGATGATACTACGAGATGTTGTAATTAGTTTGTTAAATCATTTGTAAATCTGAGCGGGACGAAATGTTCCTTTTTTTCTAGGAAATTGGCAGCGGGACGAAATGTTACCGGGACGAAATATTACTGAACCAGCTGGTGGGTCTTCACGGAAAATCTTCTCCTTCAACATTCCCCTGACGTAGGCGTCAGGTGGTGTAAGATCGGGGGAGTGGGTTGGGTAAGGAAAGTTTGTTCTAAGGGAGATGAGGCGGTTGCCTAAAGTTTCTTGAAGGAAAGCAATGTTGGAAAGGAAGTGGGGCTGGTTATCTTACTGGAACCATTGTGAACGAAAAAACAGGTTTCGGTACAACAAAATCTCCTGAGGTCTCCTATAAAACTATCAAGAATGACCCTAATATCGGCCTTAACCCAAACACCTGGAAAAATATTAATCAAATGCTGTATGTGGGTATATTTGGTCATATTTCTTGATAATTATTATATATTTTTTTAATTATTATTTTATCAATAGCTCAAAATTTGAGGGTAGCTGCCACCAAAAAACAGAAAGTTACGATTTTATCATAATCAGCTTTAACGATTTTCATCAAATTGTCCACAAGTGTAATCTCTAAAGAGCCAAAATAAACGGATTTGTCAACAGCTCTCAAAAATTCAGTTCTTGATTTGTAGTTAAAAATAGATAATGGTGCAGTTAAGAAACACATAATTCATCAATTCCTTTATACTGATGTTTAAATTTTAGTGATATGGAAATTAGTAATATAAACTCACGTAAGTATAACTTTCTTATAATATTTGCAAAAACAAAAATGAACCTTAACCTCAGTCATTAAAAGTTTGATTTCAAACAAATACGACTTTCAATGAACAAGCGAAGCAAGTTTACCTCCGTACTTGTATATATTTCAAAAACGGGGTTTACGGTTTTTCTCTTTTTGACTGACAACTACCTACAATATATTTGTTGATAGTTTTGATTAATTATTATTTGGTTTTAGAAATTAGTGAGTAAGAAAGTGTTTGCATATTTTGAACCATTTATTTCGTCGATAATATTTCCACCACGGTGTTTGTTATTGTTGTGTAAATCATAAATTTTTGTTGTCACCATTCCACCTATTAGGCATTTCAATAGTCACCTTGTTTTTTATAAAACATTTAAAATAGGTTATCTTTTTTCTCCCTGACATTTCACTATGTTAACGCTATTTTGACGCGTCTCGGATTTTTACTCCCATCATCAAATTCTTCTCTCTTCTCAGGTCGTCAACAAAATAATATAAAGCATAAACACAACATAAATAAACATAACAAATGTATTATTGTGTCCTTACTCCTTTTGCATTTATTGTAGATACATTTAAATGCAGATGAGGAAATTATTTTATTTCCCCAGAAATACATCAGTGCACTCACTCATTGTCAATACGAGGGGAAACGAAGTTCTGCCATGCACAGATTTTTAAAACAAAAGCAAATCACAGGGACAGATCCAACTCATGTAATGAGAATAAGTATTGCTGGTAACCTCTTAGTAAATATTACTAAAGAATTTGGAAAAACATCATCGTTTTACCTATGACTGAATCAATTATTACCTACTGATTTGTTTTCTTCGTTGTCTGTTAATTTACATCAATTTGCTACTAACAAATCTGCGATTCTTTCACTGTGATTGTTAAATAATAATTACACTTATTAGTGATTGTTGGGGCTAAAAATTGGTAAACCGTGATCAGTGATTTCATCACTGCTGCTAAGACATTATTCTGCATTGTCTGTTGATTACATTTATTATTTTTTTAAATTTGAATTTAAATATATTTTAATCGGTGATAAATGTTCTGTGAATCCTTACAGTGATTGTACAATCGCATTATCCTTATTTTGGTGATAGGTTGGAATAAATGTTGATAAATAATGGTCAGTGTTTTCATCCCTACACTCGAGTTGAGACATAATTCTTCAATGTATATTAATTATATTAATTTTTTATTTAGGTTTAAATTTAAATATATTTTTATCGGTGATTAACTGATCTATGATTCTGTCACTGTGATTCTAAAATAATAATTACAACTTTTAGGAGTAATATTTAAAGGATCTGATCCTATTACATTGTATGAAGGGGCTGGGTAGCGCCCATGAATTTGTTTTGATATTTTTCTCTCCTTCTCGGGATCTTTAAATGGTATTCACGCGACTCCCCTCACCAATTAAAATATTTAATTTAGAGTCTACGTTATAACAAAACGTAGAATCTATATGCAACCTAAGTTTCCCAAAGTTTGGATTTTTTTAAATTCCATTTACAAACAGAAACGGTAATTATTGTTTAAAAATGTAAATTCCCCAATGGTATATCTGATTAACTGTTATAAATGTACACCTTATTTTATTTCTCCTAACGAATCCGTGCAAATAAAATCGGTATTATTATAAAACCCCTCTCATCTATAAATCCTTTACAAACTGTCTGATGAAGAGAAAATTTATCTTGAATTTACGGCAAGTTAATAAACACAAAATTGACTTTTCCGCTGAACTTTAATGTACGCATGAACCACCCCTCCTGCTGTAACCACAACAAAAGCCTAATCAAGTGAAACAATAACGTATTCAAAACCATGTTATATATATTTATAGGAAAACATAGTTAACAAACGAAAAAAAAAAGTTCAATTATAATTTTTGGAACACTTAAAATACTAATAAAAGATAAAACAACGTTATATGGACCATCATTGTACTTACCCTACTCCATCATATAATATTAAGCAGATCGTCTAAATGTAATGGCCAAGAATTTGTCTCTTGGGTCTTGTAGGGAAATATTAAATAATTGTTGGTAGACAAGAGGTCTTATGCAGTAAGGTTAGTTTATTTAAACCACTTGTTACACAGGTTACCTGAAGCTCGTATTTGTGTATATCACTACTTTCTCGACATCTGCTAGGGCCTGACGGGCCTCGTAGGTGTGTCTAAGTTATAAAGTCCCCACTTGCTTCACTTGTGTCAGTGTCTCTGCTGTGACGGGCCTCGAAGCTGTGCATATGTGAAGGAGCTTACACTGGCTACCATCTTGTCAGTTACTTGGCCAAGCTCTCTGCCAGATCTCTCAACTACATGAATATCAATTTTTAAAAGATCAGAGTTAGAAATTTTGTTCTTGACAAAACTTAGCTATTTGTAATAGTTGATAGAGATAGTGATGAGACCATTACGTCCAGAATTTTAAATCTGCAGATTTGAAGCTAATTTAATATGTTATAAGTTGAATACCACACGAGATATAAACCAAAAACTGTTTAAGATGGCGGCAATTTTAATTCGAACCTAATTTCGTGTTCGTACGTTAATTTTTAGGGCCACTATCGTACTTACGCACAGACAGTTAGGACGAGCGGAAGAAAGGCGTGTTAAGAATCACGTTTCCTGAAATCATAAAACGTGAAATCCTGTAGAATGTGTAAGGAATGGCACAACGATTGGGTGTGCAATGTTACACTACCTAAAACATCATTTGTACGAATTAAAGATATTACTTTCCGATTATATACATCAAAACCAATAAAAAATGTCAAATAACATAAATAGTTGAATTCCTCTTCATTTTCCGTCTATCCGCCATTTTGATGTTTTCATTTTTTTTAAACATTATAACTGCAGAAACAGTAAAGATATTGTGTTCAAATTTGGTATAAATATTTTGTATGTTAAGTTTTACAAGTTTACCAAACACCAAGACGTTATTTTAATAATTTTCAAAATGGCGTCTATTTTAAATTTTTAACGAAAGTTATCTCAAAAACCGTTAACCTTACAAAAAACTTAATAGAGACAAAATATTTTTCTTTCCAAACATCAACGATTTTTTTTACTTTTTCTGTAGGTCAAAGGATATCCAAGTTGTCGACAAAAAACTAAGAATACAATTTCTTGGCGAATGTCTACAACAATCAAAACTAGTCTAACACCAACACATTTTATGAATTCTGTTAATTTGTATCCATGGAAACTAAGATAATATAAATTAAATGTTGTAATAATGATTGTTTGCTGAATGAGTAGTACATTTCTTTATTTTATAATTATTGTTATGTATAGTTTAAGTAGCTGTGACTCAGACCCAAATGTGATTTGTGTCACAGTGTGCATTATTTGTCATGGATTATTAATGCTAAAAAAAGTAAACTTGTTAATTAATTGGTTTATTAAATTATACTAAAGTATTTTCTTGGTTTCCATGGAAACAATTAACATAATTCAAAAATGTGTTCGTGTTATACTAGTTTTGATTGTTGATATAATCGCCAAGAAATTATATTTTTAGCTTTTTTGTCGATAACTTGGTTATCCTTTGACCTACAGAAAAAGTAAAAAAAACTGTTTTATTTTTTGTTACGAAAGAAAAATATTTTGTCTCATGTATGTTTTTTGTAAATTTAACGGTTGTTGAGATATCTTTCATTAAAAATTTTAAATGGCCGCCATTTTAAAAAGTATTAAAATAAGGTCTTGTTGTTTGGAACACTTGTAAAACGTATCATAAAAAATACTTATAGGTACTAAATTTGAACTCAATATCTTTAATATTTCTTCAGTTATAATGTTTATTTCGAAAAAAACAACATGGCGAATAGGCGGAAAATGAAGAAGAATACATATGTTATTTCACATTTTTCATTGGTTTTTATGTATATAATCCGAAAATGAATAACCAGTCCACCTTTTTGTTACACCCTGTATATATTAAATTTAATTTGCTTATATTTAAGAGTAAATTCCAATTTATAATTGAATCATTATTTCGTAGATGGACTGTTTTCAACAATTACGGTTTAAAGTAATGATGTTCATATATACATATCATTAAGTAATATTAACAAATTTGTGTTCTCTGAAAATGATGGTTTGGGTGTTTATGAAGAAAATTCGATAAGATTAATATATGTGGTAATCTTTTATATATAATTTTAAAATTGTATATTCTGAATATTTAAAATTAGTTCATGAAATTTATTTTTTAGGTGCTGTATTCGAGTTTAATTAGATTTTACGCAAGTAATTTGGATCACCAAATGCTAAAAAATCTTTTATTTTATTTTTAAAAGAGATAAAATATTCTATACAATAAATAGGGCAGACGTTTCTAACACTAGGATCACGTACACCTGCCTCACGTTTGGCATCTTGAGAATTACTGCTTTATTGCAAAAGTGAAGACGTTTTCAAACTATTGCTGATTTTTGTGTGTATAATATCTTTGTAAGTTTCCACTATACAGAATAATAAGACACAGCTAATGTGTGTTATGCTGACGTAAAATTATTTCATTTGTTCAACGTAAAAATATATTTCGTTAGCAAGGGTCTTAGGTTAGGCGAAAATATATTTTTTAATTTGACGTAGTATATGGAGGCTGTGTACGAACAATAAATATCAAATTTGACTTTAGCAAACCAAGCTCCCAAAAACATTGAGTTTTAACAAAATTTGACGAAATTAAACATTTAAATAAATTCAGTTTAGTCACCGAGTGTTTTACTAAGGATACAACATAGGATAGTTCAGTTCACGCAGAGGTATATTTTATCCCATAATTTGTATGTAAGGCTACATGTACAGTAGCCTCAGACTCTAGGTTGTGTCTGGTGTAAGGGGCGTGTCCTAACTTTTACTTGCGTCCCTAGCCTGATTTGACTGTACAATCCATTCCACGAAAATTAGGTATACAAATTACTGCTTAGCGACATTTAATTCCTAAAGTTTAATTTCGTTACAGACTTTTGTAAAAGTTAAATTCTTATTTACACCGATAAAAATAACGAAAGTATGGTACGCGTTTACACAGAAGTATTTAAAGTCTATTTTTTTATTGGGGTTGTATATATATATATATATATATATATATATATATATATATAATGTATATTATGATGATTTACGTCCTGGCAGGATGTATATGACGATTATGATTTACGTAATGCAAAATGTATATTACAATTATGATTTACGTCCTGCAGAATATATAGTCTATTATGATTATGCTTTACGTACTACAGAATGTTCATTACGATTATGATTTACGTTCTGCAGAATGTATAGTCTATTATGATTATGATTTACGTACTACAGAATGTTCATTACGATTATGATTTACGTTCTGCAGAATGTATAGTCTATTATGATTATGATTTACGTACTACAGAATGTTCATTACGATTATGATTTACGTTCTGCAGAATGTAAAGTCTATTATGATTATGATTTACGTACTACAGAATGTTCATTACGATTATGATTTACGTTCTGCAGAATGTATATTATGATTATGATTTACGTCCTGCAGAATGTATAGTCTATTATGATTATGATTTACGTACTACAGAATGTTCATTACGATTATGATTTACGTTCTGCAGAATGTATATTATGATTATGATTTACGTCCTGCAGAATGTATAGTCTATTATGATTATGATTTACGTACTACAGAATGTTCATTACGATTATGATTTACGTTCTGCAGAATGTATATTATGATTATGATTTACGTCCTGCAGAATGTATAGTCTATTATGATTATGATTTACGTACTACAGAATGTTCATTACGATTATGATTTACGTCCTGCAGAATGTATATTATAATTATGATTTACGTCCTGAAGAATATGTTTTATGATAATGATATACGTCCTGCATAATGTATATTATGATAAATATTTATGTCCTGGCCTAATGTATAAAATAATAATGATTTATGTCCTGTAAAAATGTATATTATTATTATAATCTGCGCCCTGGTATAATATATATTACGATAATGATTTACGTCCTAGAAAAATGTATATTATGATAATGAGTTCACACTAACAAAAGAAACCATTATAGAAATTAGGCCCTTATGGTTTCCATTAATAAAAATTTAATTAAAATATTTTTTCCATTTAATTTACCATAAAACGTAACTGAAATCCAGAGATAGGAGACTAAAGGTTGTTCACCCTGACAAAAGCATTAGGTTATTCTCGAAACGTCGTATTTGTATGTACAAAAATTATAACAAATGTCGGAATAAATTTTATCAATAACAAACAATCCATCATCATCCGATAAGCAGGAGCATCAAAAAATAAATTGAAATAATAAATTCTAAATTACCAAGAACACAGCTTTGCATAATTAAATTACAAACAACAAAATTATATTTAACCTTTAAAAGAATAATTAAAATAAACTATTTTACATTTCATCACAAAACAGAATTACAAAAATGTTATTTACCGTCAATTTTGCATAATTAACTTAATTCTATTTATACAGACGATCAAATTAACCTGTCCACATTATTGTTTGTTGTGTTTGTTATTGTTGTGTAAATCATAAATTTTTGTTGTCACCATTCCGACTATTGGGCATTTCAATAGTCTATTTGTATTTTATAAAAAATTTAAAATTAACAATTGGTTATCTTTTTTTCTCCCTGACATTTCACTTTGTCAACGCTATTTTGACGCGTCTCGGATTTTTACTCCATCATCAGATCCTTCTCTCTTCTCAGGTCGTTAACAAAATTAATATAAAGCATAAATATAACATAAATAAACATCACAAATGTATTATTGTGTCGTTACTCCTTTTGCATTTATTGTAGATACATTTAAATGCAGGTGAGGAAATTATTTTATTTCCCCAGAAATACATCAGTGCACTACTCATTGTCAATACGAGGAGAAACGAAGTACTGCCCAGCACAGATTTTAAAACAAAAGCAAATCACAGGGACAGATCCAACTCATGTAATGAGACAGGTTAATGAGAATAAGTATTGATGGTGACCACTTAGTAAATGTTAGCAAAGAATTTGGAAAAAATCATCGTTTTACCTACGACTGAATCAATTATTACCTACTGATTTGTTTTCTTCGTTGTCTGTTAATTTACATCAATTTGCTATTAACAAATCTGTGATTCTTTCACTGTGATTGTTAAATAATAATTACACTTATTAGTGATTGGTGGGACTAAAAATTGGTAAACCGTTCATCACTGCACTTGAGCTGAGACATTATTCTTAATTATCTGTTGATTACATTTATTATTATTTTTTAATTTGAACTTAAATATATTTTAATCGGTGATAAATGTTCTGTGAATCCTTACAGTGATTGTACAATCGCCATTATCCTTATTTTGGTGATAGGTTGGATTAAATGCTTATAAATAACTGTCAGTGTTTTCATCCCTACACTCGAGTTGAGACATAATTCTTCAATGTATATTAATAATTATATTAATTTTTTATTTAAGTTTAAATTTAAATATATTTTTATCGGTGATTAACTGATCTATGATTCTGTCACTGTGATTCTAAAATAATAATTACAACTTTTAGGAGTGATATTTAAAGGATCTGATCCTATTACATTGTATGAAGGGTCTGGGTAACGCCCATTAATTTGTTTTGATATTTTTCTCTCCTTCTCAGGATCTTTAAATGGTATTCACACCACTCCCCTCACCAATTAAAATATTTATTTTAGAGTCTATGTTATAACAAAAAGTAGAATCTATATGCAACCTAAGTTTCCCAAAGTTTGGATTTTTTTAAATTCCATTTACAAACAGAAACCTTAATTATTATATAGAAATATAATTTCCTATATGATTTATCTGATCAACTGTTATGAATGTTATTTTAATTTCTCCTAACTAATGCAATACTAATTAAATCAGTATTATTATAAAACCCCTCTCATCTATAAATCCATTACAAACTGTCTGATGAAGAGAAAATTTATCTTGAATTCACGGCAAGTTAATAAACACAAAATTGACTTTTCCGCTGAAATTAATGTAGGCCTACGCATGATCCACCCCTCCCGCTGTAACCACAACAAAAGCCTAATCAAGTGAAACAATAACTTATTCCAAACCATGTTTAATAATTCTCAAAATGGTGGCCATTTAAAATATTTAACGAATGTTATCTCAAAAACCGTTAACTTTACAAAAAACTTAATAGAGACAAAAATTTTTTTTACCAAACAAAAACGAAATTTTTTACTTTTTCTGTTGGTCAAAGGATATCCAAGTTATCGACAAAAAACTTAAAATTAAATTTCTTGGCGATTGTCTACAACTATCAAAACTAGTCTAACACCAACACATTTTATGAGATCTGTTAATTTGTATCCATGGAAACCAAGAAAATATAAATTAAATGTTGTAATAATGATTGTTTGCTGAATGAGTAGTACATTTCTTTGTTTTATAATTGTTATGTGTAGTTTAAGTAGCTGTGACTCAGACCCAATTATTGAGATTTCTACCACAGTGTGCATTATTTGTCATGGATCCATTATTAATAATCCTGAAAAAAAAATGAAAAAAAGTAACCTTGTCAATTTATTTGTTTATTTATTAATAATAGCGTATTTTCTTGGTTTCCATGGATACAAATTAACATAATTCAAAAATATGTTGGTGTTAGACTAGTTTTGATTGTTGTAGACAATCGCCAAGAAATTGTATTTTTAGTTTTTTGTCGATAATTTGGTTATCCTTTGATCTACAGAAGAAGAAAAAAACATATTGTTTGTCGTTAGGAAAGAAAAATATTTTGTCTTTTGTAAGTTTTTTGTAAAGTTAACGGTTGTTGAGTTATTTTTCGTTATAGATTTTAAATAGCCGCCATTTTGAAAATTATTAAAATAAATTCTTGGTGTTTGGTGTATTTTTAAAACGTAAAATACAAAATAGTTACACTAAATTTGAACTCAATATCTTTACTATTTATGCAGTTATAATGTTTTTTTTAGAAAAAACTAAATGGCAGATAGACGGAAAATGAAGAGGAATTCGACTTTATGTTATTTGACATTTTTTATTGGTTTTGATGTATATAATCCAAAAAACAATACATAATATATATATATATACAGGGTGTAACGAAAAAAGGTGGACTTGATATTTATTTTGGGTAAATAAAAAATGTCAAATAACATAAAGTCGAATTCCTCTATATTTTCTGCCTATCCGCCATTTTGTTTTTCCAAAAAAAGCATTATAACTGCAGAAGTAGTAAAGCTATTGAGTTCAAATTTAGTGTAAGTTTGTGTATTTTACGTTTACAATGACGTAAATGGCGGACAGACGGAAAATGAAGAGGAATACGACTATATGTTATTTCACATATTTTATTGATTTTGATGTATATAATCCGAAAATGAATAGCCATTCCACCTTTTTTGTTACACCCTGTATATATAAAATTAAATTAGCAATTTATAATTGAAACAATATTACGTCGATAGGCTGTTTTCAACTGTTACGGTTTAAAGTAATGTTGTGCACCCTGTTCATATATAAATATCATTAAGAAATATTAACAATTTAAATTTGTGTTCTATGCAAATGATGGTTTGTGTGTTTATGAAGAAAAATTAATATTCGATAAGATTAATATATGTGGTAATCTTTTATATATAATTTTTAAATTGTATAATATGAATATTAAAATTAGTTCATGAAATTTATTTCTAGGTGCTGTATTCGAATTTAATTAGATTTTTCGCAAGTAATTTGAATCACCAAACGCTAAAATAAAAACTTTTATTTTATTTTTAAAAGAGATAAAATATTCTATACATTAAATAGGGCAGACGTTTCTAACACTATGATCACGTACACCTGCCTCACGTTTGGCATCTTGAGAATTGAGAATTACTGCTTTATTGCAAAAGTGAAGACGTTTTCAAACTATTGCTGATTTGTGTCTGTATAATATCTTTGTAAGTTTCCAGTAGACTGTATAATAAGACACAGCTAATGTGTTTTATGCTGACGTAAAATTATTTCATTTGTTCAACGTAAAAACCATATTTCGTTAGCAGAGGTCTTAGGTTAGGCGAAAATATATTTCTTTAACGCAGTATATGGATGCTGTGTACCAACAATAAAAAATTAAATTTGAATTTAGTAAACCAAGCTCCCAATAACATTGAGTTTTAACAAAATTAAACATTTAAATGAATTTAGATGTTGGCTACACTGTACTCAAGCTAACCGTTGACATGACCTTGACATACATTAATCTCACATCAGCTTTTATCCTTCTTGATGAATCAGTTTCAAAGATGGACGTATATTTATTATTGAGTGTTATTTTTCAGTACTAGTCTTACAAACTTGTGAGTAATGAGTTTCATTTGAAATTTCCTCAATCTACAGTCCAAACAAATGAACAATATTTCTTGCCAAGGTCGCCCTAATGTAGTCTTGTTAACTACAGACATTCCCCAAGACACTCTTCAATATGAGAGACTTATCTTTACAGGAGGGATTCTCAACGAGTACTATTCCCACAGATGCTGCATGCTAATAACGCATCTGTGTCGTGCATAAACTGTTCCAACGTTACTGTGAAAGACATTTACTGATCTCTCATTGGTATCCTGAATTGGTTTCAGCTAACAAAATAATCTAGTTTATTTTAGTGTCATTTGGCAGGTTATGTAAACAGCCAAAGCAGTCAAAATCCTCAAACATTAACAAAAACTAATGTTGCATGCACGTAAATTTGGGGTGTGGTGAAAATTACCCTCAGTCTTGTGACTAGACCTTTATTTTTCGATACAACTGTCACTGTTGAAGTTTTATCGTAGTTTTAATCCAACACTTTATTGCTATTTTTAATGTTAATGACACACTTATTGGTTTCAGCGGGTTGGCACAACTGCCCATACTGCAAATAAACAATGACCATATTGTGGGAATTATGTGATAATTTTAATCTTTTAATCTTGTGCTAATTTTGTGTTAATTTGTGATTTCGAAAAATCTGTAGGACCCGACATCCCATTGGCTCACTTCCTTGGAGTTCACCTTAGTTGATATCTGAAAGGGTGCCCTTAGGGGTTCATTATAGATAGTAGGAGCGTTGCAATCCTGAAGTTTCCGTGATTAAATATCATTGCTGCAATCGCACTTTGTAATAGTTACTTTCGCAATATTTGAGAAGTCATATTGTCTGAATTACTCCTTACGTATACACTGTTTTATAAAGGACGCAACCCGGTTGGTAATTTTGTAATCGTCCTTAGGAGTGTACTTAAGGCTTAGCAATCTCGTAGGATCCTAAGTGGACCTTTATGCATGAGATCTTGGTTATGTCATCCACCAGGTCTCTCTTGATCACCTGTTGTACTATTCCGAGCCAACTTACCCTATTAGAGTATTCAAAGATAGTTGTTTTCTTTTTTATATTCGGCGATTATGGCCGAGAGATTTTTCGCCTTTATACAACAAGTAAATCAAATGAAACTAACATTTAAACTGCATATTCATTACATATCGTACAATGTCAACTATATATAATACAAACAATAGTGATCAAATGATTTCTATACAGACTAGAAAATATCAAACATTTTGTTAACAATAGATGGGTTACCATGTGACCTGAGCTCACAATCGATTTGTTCAGAATACAATCATCAATTACGTGTCGATGTGAGTGGTTACACACAATAGAGAGAGTATTAATTGTAGGAATTTATCTGTCAAATCCGTAACGCAAGGATTCACAGTTGGGTTGTATTGGATGCGTCCCTCTACATACAAAGTCATTTTATACACTCAAACAGCTGGTATATTGCAATAGCTGATAAAGAAAATTTAGAACTACAGAACTGACCGACTTCAGGTGTATGGTGGGAGTTTGTGTGTTATATGTGTTTATAAATAACATACACAAGACATTTATAAATTGACAATGATATAACTTGTATAGACAAGGAAGATCATGTTCGAATCTATTTGTTTAGTAATAAGTATTATCAGTCAGGTCGTGGTTATCATTTCTATAACTAAACTAAATAATAGAGGATGACCGTCGTACATGTTTGATTGTGTAAATATTTCATGATTTCTAACCTTACATAAGAAAACTCGTGCAGAAAAGTAAATTTATATTGACTTTCTTGGTTAATGCACAAACTATAAGACATACAGTACTTACTAATAACCTTACATTGTCTACACTACATATCCTCGAAATTGCTGCTCTGTTCAATCTTGCATTCACGGACTCTTTTACCATGTTTGAAGCCACTTAATGGAACACCTGTACACTGATGTTGGTAACCGTTATCGTATTGTTTACTTTTATAGCTCGTCCAGTATGTGCAGATTGTTTTTTATATACCTAACCTTTAGGATACCCCACGGGATAATTTTTCTGCAGACAACAAATAGGGTTATTCTGGAGAGGCATAATCCTTCGAAATGAAACGCTCACTGAAAACTTTGCACAAGAACTGCATTAGTTTCGTTCCATGTGAAACCGTCCTGTTGCAACCAACAATCATGTTCGTCGACTTCACTATTTGCAATAAACTGTGTAATGATGCCTTGGTGCAGTAGATTACTTACTGTGGTTTCAAAGAAACGGAACCTATTATTCGACGATGTGATACTTCACACCACACTCCAATATTTTGAAACTGCAAGCGTGTTTCATGTGGATTTTGAAATGACTCTGGCTGTTCACGTAGCACTAAAGTGAAACCACGCTTTGACCGTCAAGAAAACCCTATCAAACTCTGAAGTACCATGGTTGTCAACAAATGATCGAAACCATGTGCAGTACACTGTGTAACTTCTTTATCGCTTTCTAAACACTTCCGTACGAAATCTCTGATTGTACTGATAGTCTCCTCAGGATTTGTGGGCGAAATATTATTGTCTCAACATCCGCTAGTTTAGCCTCAGCCAAAGTGGTCAATCTCTCGGTCTGATTGTGTATTTGTTTCGTATTTTAACGGCTTCAACAAATTCGATGAGCCTTGCAGTCAACTAGACTAATAAATAAATAAACTTTTAGCGTGGGTTCTTTTCTCGTTTGGTCTAGACAACGTTATTACGTTATAATTAGCAAGGTACGTGGCTATTCATTTCACTCCTGGAGACTTAAGAAGTTTGAGTCTAAAAATGGATAATTTGCCTAGTCTGAACGTAAGAGTACAAAAATAATAATCATACAAATGTTCCTATATCCTGTTTCCTTGTTGCTTAAAGGCGAAAAACCTCAGTCATGAGTCATCTTGTTCAATTGATGGAAGAAAATAACATAAAGCAAGACGCCGTTATAAAATAAGTATCAATGGTTTTGATGAAATTTTGCCTAAGTGCTAGCTGAGGACCTGAAAAAAACTATATGTAACAAAACGTAACGGTTTGTAAGTTAGCTATAAAAAAATATGTAAAAATCGTACATATATAAATATAGTTTATCAAAATCTGCCCTATCAATTTGGTTCAAATTTTAGTGAAATATGAAGAGTAATTTCTAAATTTCATTTCCAAATTTCAAACCAGTTTTCAAAATCGCAAGTAAAATTATTACAGTTCAGTAATAATTGGAGGAAGGTGACCGATGTCATTAAATCCTCGATTTTAATAGGATATGTTTTATCCTGACATCAGCGAACCAAGTAGATGCCCCTATTTAAATATGTAAATATGTGTTTTTTTTCAAATACGCCGTTCATTGTAATTTTAAAACTGGCAGTGTTGTTAATGACTAATTTGGTTAGTTTTGTGGATGGGCGAATGAAAAAGTGTGTGCAGTGTTTTTGCACCGTTTATTTTAAAACATTTCTATCATACAAAGTTAGAAGATGACTCTACATCCACCTTTTTATTGACAGAGGTCATTAGAACTGTAAATTCTTCTTTGTTTAACCTGATTGGATGGTATTAGACATGTTGATTGTCAACAAGGTAGACAGAATTTAAAATTATATTACTTCAGTTTTATGTCGAACGTTCTAAGATTTTATTGTTTCGTAATATCACTTAAAATTATCAGAAAATTGAATCAGGGAAAATATAAAATAAAATGCATGCCATGAAAAGGTTGAGTTGCAGCTTTGATCGAGAAAGCGGGGGATTATGAGATTATTTGAATTGATTTACGAGTTATTAACTATTGATGTCACGTAGGTTAGTTTTAAAACGATAAAACTCCTTAACGTTGTTTTTTTCTGATGTAATTTTATTTAGAAAATGTATAATTTATATATTCTTTACGTAGATGATTAAATATACCATTTTTTTTTACTTTTTTTTATGATTGGATGATAAATGTATTTTGAGATTACAACTTATATGTTAATTGTACGTCCTTTTAAAGATGCACACTCAACATTCGATGTCCTCTGTGTTACAGTGAAAACCACTTAGAATCTTTCTTCTAACAACCTTATTTTTTTAATTTTAGACACATGTATACAACAGCAAATGTAAAAGAAAACTATAATTCGTAGATAACAGAAAATAATTACAATTGACTGTTTTCAACTACTTCAGTAGCGTTTTCCGTCCTGTTCATTTATAAATATTATTAGGTATTATTGATAATTTAAAATAACATTCAAACTATATTTTCTACCAATGACACTTTAAATATTTATGTTACATCACTTTGTCTTTAAATTTCTGTAAGTAAGTAGTAATATTGCAGACAACTGTATGGATTAAATTCGTCCTTGTATTAAGGTTACTTGAAATGACTTTTCCTTGTTTGTAAAGGCAAAAACCTCTTGGTCAACAAAGGACATAAAATTAAAACACCTAACACTCAAATACTCTAATAACGTCACGATAGGAAGAGAAGACGAATTGATTAATTGAGACCTGATAGAAAAAATAAAAAAGAGGGATTTAACTGAAGACTGCATTAAAAAAGTCTAGATCCAACTTGGGATTGCTAGACTATCCCTCACTATAGTGAGCCCATGAATATTACTTTAAAGAGAATACATTCTATTGACTTTGGTTTTTCAGCGTTCACTTCACATTGTGATTTGTAAGTTATTCGGCACATGGCCTCGATTGTTTTTAAAAGTGACCAAATTTACTTTGGTTATTCGGCCTCTGGCGTTCGTTTATTTATTCCTCCCCTCAGAAAGATTGCTATGTGCTAATCTATATTTAGTGAAACAACTTTTCAAACACCCTATACAAAGCTAACAAAATGACGTCATCATAAATGGCAGGTTAAAAGTTTGAAAATCAACGAAACTGTCAAAATCGATCCAAGCTATATACAAATATTATTTTATATTTTTTAAAGTTTTTTGGAATTTTAGTTCATTCCTCAAACTCTAAAATTGTACTAATGAATTTTTAGTTATTGCTACCCTGATTTGCAGTTCGAATTTAAAATAAAACTCATTAATTTGTATGAAAACAGCTGATCGTTTATTATGACAAGCTACTCCTAGTCACGACACGCTGTGCCTAAGCAATTACTCTAAGTGCATTTAAAATAGCATTAGGGGATTACTTTCCATTAAACAGACAAATTAAATGTTTATTTTGCTTCTTCATACACGACCAGTTCTTTAAATAGTGACCAACAAAGTTCAAAAGTATTCATTTTATATATTCTCACATGTACAGAGAAACTTACTCGATGCCGAGATATTCGAGGATATATACGTTCTGAGGTGTCCCTGATACGAAATAAATAATTTTTGGTAATGATGTCTGTCTGTAGTCTTTGAAGTGGTCTATAACTAAAATAAGTGGACAGATTTTAATAAAATTTGATAAGTAGATATATCTTGGCCATATATCGACGTGGCCAAGAAGTTTATTTAGCTTTAAACAATGTCTTTAAATAAGAAAATATTATTTTCGTAGATGGTAACTAGTAGTGTCTTTAGATGTAGAATGCCAGTTTGTTGAAAAGATCTATATCAGGTTATTTTGATATAGGAGTATTTTTTTTTAATATATCTATGTAAACCCTTCAATAAAACGGTCGGACTGCTTAGGAATAACTTATTCGTATTTTACTGAAGAATTCTAAGAACGAATCATTACATCCTCTCTCTTAACAGTTCAACTTTTCGTCTTTACTGTTTGACCTATTTGTTTATTTAAAAGGTTTTGAGAATATTTTATGTGAGAGAAGGCGTTACAAAGGGCGTTAATAATGTGTATAAAGGAAGAACAAATATGAACGGCACAAGAACAATGAACATTCAAAAGTTCTTTTACCTCTATCCAGATGTTTAACTATTTCCCAATAGAAATATATTATATATTAATCTTATATGTTTTTTTAAAATGTTAAATTGGCCATTATTAAAATTAAAAAAGTAAACCATGTTGATATAAATTCTGGTAAAACAAAGACAATAGTGTTTACCCATTGTTGGAATTCATATTGCTTTATTTTGTAATTGTATCTACTTCTATCTGTCATTTCATTAATGATAAAATCCCAAAACAGGGCCACCTCAGAGGATTACTCACTTAGCCTTGTTCAAAACATTTCCTCAACATACAATATCAGTTAATTTAGTAGTTATTACTATGCACTGATATTTGTATATTACCTCTTTCTCTTTTCTCCAATTATTCATGAACTGCAAATTTCACCCGGGTCAAGGTCATTAATTTTCGCGTTTAGTAAAAGGGTAGTGCAGATTTTTAGTAATCCTTGAATCACTTAAATTAGACCAATAGCAGACTTTTTTTTTCTAATAATTCACGTAAACGTCATTTATGGAGAAATAACGACCAATACGTTTTGTTTGGGTTCTTAGAACAAAATTTGAGACACATTTAAAATTAATTTTGAAAAAATCGTAATTTTGTGTTTCTTTTTTATAGCATACTTTAAGACACCAGACAGATATCACCCCAAAACTGATATATCCTCAAAACACTTGACATCCATGTCTTTACCCATCACGTGACTTTCTCTACACTGCGCATGTGTCAAAGAGTGAAAGTTGCAACCTAATTCTGTAAATGATCCACGAAAGTCGAAAATGATGTCAAAGTAGTCCTATAGGTAGATTGGTGGACATTCATTCATAACCTATAAAGTCAGCATTTCAATAGAGGAGATAGTAACAAATAGAATTGCTATGTCATAAATCCATTAATACGCGTAACCAAAATGTGTACAGTAGAATCTGCACAGATGTCTTATAATTAGGAAGGCAATTAAGCCTAATGCAATCAACTACCTGCATCTGACGTGGCGTAGGCTAATGATGTGGAAAGCATTATATCATGCATCCTCAATATAGATTTACGATTACATTATCTGTAGATTTAATTGCCTAAAATTAATTTTGTTTCAAAGAGAAGGAAAAGTTGAACTTGCAAAAAATTTTACCTTTCATTTGAAACGTTTCTACACCATGGGGTGGGACAAATATACGTTTTATCTTATATTGAATAAATAATCATACAGCCTATATCGTTTAAAAAATACCATTCAGAATACATAGAGAAAATGTAATCTTTAGTACTTTACACCACTGGTTTTCAAACACTAATGTAAGATTGCATCTCCCATGGAGTCATTTCTAGCAAAGTCAAGACGTAACATGTCAAACGTTAAGAAATCGGTCACATACGATCTGCATTTATTCGTGGAAATTTAAAATGTAAACTATTTTAGAAAATCAATAATACTGCAAAAGTCTAAACATTGATTCATCACATAATAAAATGTTCACGGGCTCCCTCATAGCACTAGCCTCATCATACAATGCAAAACTAGCAGATTCTCAAAATGTAATATCCAAAAGTTGGTTTCTAGAGACTTATAGGAAACCTTAAACTTTTTGGTAGATCAAGGAGTCTTATCAAGTATAGTGAGTTTGTGCAAAACAATTAATTGTTACACAGGTTTTCTGATCCTCGTAATTGTGAACATCACAATTTTCTTGACATCACCTGGGCATTGTAGATGTGAATGTGCACTCCATTTGCTCGTATCAGGGTCGTGGGCCTTGAAGCTCTGCATATGTGGAGGATCCTCAACTCGCAACCCTCATGTCGGTAATTCGGAACTGCCTGGTCTTGAAACTATACGAATATGACATTTTCATCACATCAGGGTTCAAAATTACATTTTACCAATAATTCCTCTATTTGACGTTGTTAAGATGTGGGGTTATTACAATTTACATACAGAATTGAAATGCCAATTTTTATCAAATTTAGTGTGTTAAAATTTGAACAAATACAAAACTGTTTAAAATGGCTGCCATTTTGACATTATTTTGAATTTTAATAGGGTCCCCTATTCAGAAATTCATGTTCCGATCTTACTTTTGTGGACACTACCGTGCTGTCGGGCACTGCCAGATCTCACAACTATACGGATGTTACATTTTTTTCTGAGGCCAGGGCTACAAATAACATTTTTAAATATATATATATAACTTCCATCTTTCTCATCGTAAAGAGATCTGATTGGTATTATATGCAAAACTTAAATCTGCAAATGTGTATTTAATTTAATATATAACAAAAAACTTTATATAATGGCTGTTATTTCGACAATATTAAATTTATTTTTCTGAGTTTTCAAAGGGTTCTATATGAACACATTATAACTCCTTGTACCAAATTTTATATCCCTATCTTAATTTTGGATTGCTTACATACAGACGCCGACAACGACGACGGACGGACGGTATGTCGAAAAACACTCTTTTGGTTTCCTGAAGCGTTGAAACGTGAATATCAGATATTTGTAAAAACTGCAGACATTTCCCAGCTTTCGTTTTAAGAAATCTACCTCGTACCGTTAAAAAAAATATATGTTTCCAATAAGTTGAATAGAAAAAAAAATCTTGTTCAACAAAAAACCGTATTTACAATACATCAAAAGAAAATGCAACCGTTAATACCTAAAGAGTTACCATAGTGATCAGCATAACAACGTCCTCGTGTAATATATTATTTACCATGTGGTTTTTCCGATCAGCTGTTATAAATTTATTGTTTGCTTTTTAGGTTATGTTTACAGCATTGCTCAAAACAAATAATCAAAGCTTCCATAGAAAGAAAAATAAATTTTACGACTTTTCCATAAGGGTAATTATATAGCAGAGTAGCCTCACTTAAAAATCAATTTTTATGGGTTTTATTCGTCAAATAAATGTTGGAAAAATATTTTATTATCGAAAAAAAGTGTCGGAAAGATGATTACATAATATAATTACACAAGTTGTGTTTTCGTGAAAAAATTAACTCTGTGTTATCTTTCATACTCATGACATTCACTTCAATAAACGTACGGAAGGTTTGGCCAGGTAGTTTTATATATATATATATATATATATATATATATATATATATATATATATATATATATATATATATATAGCAACCTGGCCAAACCTTTCGTGACATATAATAATACAGCCCTACATATTTACAGCAAATAAAACATTATTTATTCTTATGAAGTAAAGTATGTAGTAGAGGATAAAAAAGTAAAACAAGGAAAATAAGACCCAGAGGTGAACTAGTTTATAGGCCTAAATACAATGGTGGTAGGATCATAGATGGGAATTGGTTATTTGGTGGGATTCAACGTGATACGAAAGATATTTTTATGGTTCCAGTACCATCACGTGGGAAAGAAACTCTTTTACGAATTATAAAAGAATATGTGCTACCAGGAACAACTATTATTAGTGATTGTTGGAAATCTTATAATTGTTTAGATACAGAAGGCTTTCAGCACTTGACTGTGAATCATTCCTACAATTTTGTTGATCCTGACACTGAAGCACATACGCAGACAATTGAACGCCAATGGAGGGAAGTGCGAGGAAATGTGCCGCGATATGGAAATTCAAAACAACATTTCCATGGCCATATAGCCGAATTTATGTTTAAAAGAAAGTACAATGAGTATAATACTCGTTTAAATCATTTATGGTGAATTACGAGTGAAATACATTTAAATTCAATAAATTCCTCTTCTACTGAATTTGACTCTGATTAAGATTTTCTTGTGTAATTATATTATGTAATCATCTTTCCGACAATTTTTTCGATAATAAAATATTTTTCCAACATTTATTTGACGAATAAAACCCATAAAAATTGATTTTTAAATGAGGCTACTCTGCTATATAATTACCTACACAAGTTTAATTTGGATATATTTAAGTTATTCTGTATTTGGTTATATTTTCAAGAGCTGTTTTCTATATTACAGAGACGGAGGTCGTCTTCAGGGATGTGCATGGAGGTCTCAGTGTATACAACGCAGATAACAATTCCATTAGGGTTCTTATGACTAATTCCACTTTTGTGAGTATTTTTCAATCATAAAAATCATAAAATAAATGTCATTAACAATAATTTTAATTTGTTTCAGCATTTAAATTTAATGTGTACAGATTAGTCCAGAAATACACTTACAATTTTAATTTAATATTCACACAATTTACCTAAAACTTCATAAAACCTATGGGAGATTCAAAACAGCTGCCAACAGATGTCATTGTTGCGATTGCTATGGTGATGTATGTTCCCTGGATCTCCCAGTAATAAAGCTGGTTTAGCTTAGAGATTGGAGCGATTTTCCCCCCGCACACGCGTAGTATTTTGTGATGAGTCGAAAAATAGATGGCGAGTTTTAGATGATATATCCGTTTTGAGTTCCTCTCCGTCCAAAAGAGTGGTTGTTGTAATAATGTTTGTCGGTCATCTGGCTCATGTATGTAATGCTTTACGCGTTAACCGTTTTCAATCAAATTTGAAAAGTCTTCTGATAGCTCCAGTGGACGAAAATTCTTCCGAAGGGTGAGTCCTTTGTTGAGGTAGTACTGAAAAGCTGAAGATGTCGGAGAATGGGAGGATGGGTGTTACGGTGGTGCTTGTGAGAACTGCAATATATCCTTCTACTATCATCATATTTTTCTGCATTTTCTTCAATTTCTTCCGTCGTTTCGTGCTGTAGTATTTGCGGCAAATTTGCAGAAGAAAGAGGAGCCAACGCTTTTGTGAATGGTAAACAGAACTGCATAGCTTCTGCGGAATACCTCTTTGCTCTAGATACACTTTGATAGAGGTTTTATCTTACGCATAAAACTACAGTCGGAGCAATTGTTAAAGAGGCTTCTCTAAAATAATCTGTGATCTATTTAATGAAATTTACATGTCTGTATCTACAGGAGATCAATGGAACATTGTTGTTGATCGTTTTGTGATGTTATGGAAGCCTTGGATTGGAAGCATACACGAATAGAGAAACTTCCAAATACTGGTTCTGAAAATTACAACTACAAGTTCTTCCGTTCAACCGTTCTACTGGGGTGCTGCGGTATCGATGGTTTTTCAAAATGATTGAACCAGGTTAGGTTGGACAAAACAATGATGGAGGTATTTTCAAGGCAAGTGCAATAAATTACTGTATGATCCAACTGTGTTTTAACATTCCTTCGCCTTCCCCATCGATACTATGAAACGAACAGTCCATTGCTTTACTATTTTCGTCGGAGATGAAACGTTGCCATTGCCACGTAATTTAATGAGACCCTATGCCAAAAACACCTCGCCAATCTAAACAGGATTCTCAATTATAGTTTTGGGCGTGGAAATAAAATATTGAATGAGATTTTAGAATAGCAGCAGAAAGTTCGTGGTATTGAATGGGCCCTTACGATGCCGCAATCCTTCTGAATAGCAAAACAAAAGCTGCTTGCATCCTCTACCATTATGCACATAAACGATAGGGGATAACTACATGTCCCAAGACAGACACTAGAGAAGAAAATGAGATGGTGGAAGTACCTACAAATATGTCGACAGCTCTAATAAAAAACGATTCTTCTGCGGCTTCTATGATGAATTAATTGACAAACTATTTCATTTCTCCTCATACATCTCTACGCTGGCAGTATATAAATATACAATACCAGAAATGGGAACTATTACATGTATTATTAAGTAATATTATCTACTACAAATATTGCCAATGTGTGTTGTAAACTAACTACCTTACAAGTATAAACAAATACAATAAATACTTCTACATACATGACATGTTTACTTTGGCGCCCACGTCTTGCCATGCTTTCCTTAAGTATCCAGGAAGTTTACAATAGTAGAGTACTTCATGTTTTTCCACCTCTCCAACAAATGTTATATTCATTTCTTGATCACTAATTTCGACGAAAATGTGAAATGATAAAAAGTAAAACGCACAAATTTGACGTGCAACCATGCAAGTGAAACCTAACCTAACCTAACACTCATTTTATATGATTATAGCAGCAAAAATAACTGATATTTTGTATCACTCTTGTATAAAATAAACAGTGCACGATCTTCCTCAGAAACCCGTTCACAAAATCCGATCGGAATATTTTTTAAATTTTTTTCTAAAATAAAACCATTAAAGACCCAAATTAAAAAGGGTCCACAAACCATTACCGTAGCTACGATTACGTTCAAATGGTCGTTAAATGTGCGTTAAACCTGGGTTCCAAATAAAGAAAAACCAGATAATTCAGTACAGATTTTAATCAAATTTTGTCAAAATATAATCCTTAAGGTATCTAATAACATGTATTGTTTGACATCTTTATAAACACGACGGTGGCATATTTTTGTGAAATGTGAATATTAATGAGCCAAATCTGTCGAGAGTAATACAAAATTTCCGTTCAGAAATAATTACAAAAACAAAATTTAAAACTCGGTTTTAATCTAATCCGAGAAAACCTTTACGTTTAGGGCAACCCTGTGACACAAGCATTGCGTTCTTAGGCTGTATTTTTATATATCTTATTTATCAAATATTATTGAAAGATAATATTTTTCTAAAGTCGATAAGTTTATAGTCTACCAATGTATCTCTCATAAGAAATACATGGGGGGAAAAGTCAATAATAATGAAAATTACTCGGTTTTTCTTCCTCACGTTTAAATAACATTGGTAGTTTTTTGGAGAGACAGCGATTATTTTGGTTTTGTCGTTAAACACGTAAATAGTTAATTATTTTTCCGCAACGTTCTATGATAATTCAGTAATGAAGCCTTAATTATGGGTTCATGTATACAAAAAACATAAATTTAATAATACATACTCAAAATACAAATTTATGTGTACAGCTGATGGCGACAGTAACGTACCCCGCATAATTATGACATTAACTCTCCTACCATCCTGTATAGGACATTTTAACAACCCTTGTATGTAACAACAAGCTGTTAAACTTTGATAAAGTTACAAAATAGTTAATGTGTTTTCCAAATAATTGGTAACACAACCAGTGGTCAACCCTCTCACCTCGACAAACTGCATTTTGTACCGTATGTCCCAGGTAAAAGCGGCCCCATTCACTTATCTCCTATAATAAATACGTGGAGAGAAACTCATGAATAAAAAAAACACTTTTTACTCTCACTTATAATAAATAATTAAAATTTACTCGTAGCTTTTTCGTACTATATGATGTTTAATAATTTTTACAATTATGATTTTAATAACAGATTAATAATAATTTTAAATAATAAATTGATCGGAAACAAGATGTTCAAACTGACGGCCATCTTGATTGACGAAACCTTACAGTCTTTCTTGAATAGAGCTACACACATGACTGCAAAGATCTTTTTGACATTGTCGATTTCATGAAACGGGTCAGGGAGGAATTGTTTTATGTTACTCAGTGTGCGTGGCTTCCGAGAAAACACTCCTTGACAAAGAAGAAAAAACCATAGGTATCAAAACCAAGTGATCATAGAGACCAATCGAACATCAAAGTGAACTCCCGAGCTGGGAATTGTCGGACAGAAGTGTTATAGTGCCGTCATCATTCGTGCGGTTTTTAATGTGATACTAGTGTTCTCCGACATAGTTTTTAAACATTACATTTACCGTACCATCAAAAATACTGAGGTTAAAACATCGTTGCAGATTAGGTTACTCCATACTATAACCCCCGGCTTGTTAATCTGCTTTACAATGGTTTCATTAGGGTAAATAGTAAACGATGTTGTGCTGGTTTACAACTCCACATGTTTTAAAACAAACTTCATCAGACTACAATGCCTCCATCAAGACTCCATTTTCTCCTCCCAGTTCGTTTAATACAATTGCACAAACATCGGTCTGGTCAACTTCTAAGAAACCATTACTAACCGATACAACTTAAAACCAAAACTACGTCGCAGCTATGAAAAGATTTCAAGCTCAATTGAAGTTCATACTTTTGATTTTCTAGGACTTTTTGTAAAAGTTCATCAATCAACTGTACATTATCCTCACTAACAACTGGTCTACCACATTTTCATTAAGAACCGAGCCTATTTTTTCAAACTTATTTCGGAAAATAGTAAATCTGAATAGCGTTTTAGTTCCGCTTGATTCATCACAGTTTTAGCATTCTCCATCTTCTAGTATTCCTTCAAGAAAACAGTTTCAGCATTCTCACACTTCTAGTATTCCTTCATGGAACAGTTTCAGCGTTCTCCACCTTCTAGTATTCCTTCAAGAAAACAGTTTCAGCATTCTCACACTTCCAGTATTCCTTCATGGAAGAGTTTCAACGTTCTTACACTTCCAGTATTCCTTCTGGGAAAAGTTTCAGCGTTCTCATACTTCCAGTATTCCTTCAGGGAACAATTTCAGCGTTCTTACACTTCCAATATTCCTTCAGAGAACAGTTTCAGCGTTCTCCACCTTCTAGTATTCCTTCAAGAAAAAGTTTCAGCGTTCTCATACTTCCAGTATTCCTTCATGGAACAGTTTCAGCGTTCTTACACTTCCAGTATTCCTTCAGGGAACAGTTTCAGCGTTCTCACACTTCCAGTATTCCTTCAGGGAACAATTTCAGCGTTCTTACACTTCCAATATTCCTTCAAAGAACGGTTTCAGCGTTCTCCACCTTCTAGTATTCCTTCAAGAAAACAGTTTCATCGTTTTCATACTTCCAGTATTCCTTCATGGAACAGTTTCAGCGTTCTTACACTTCCAGTATTCCTTCAGGGAACAGTTTCAGCGTTCTCACACTTCCAGTATTCCTTCAGGGAACAATTTCAGCGTTCTTACACTTCCAATATTCCTTCAGGGAACAGTTTCATCGTTTTCATACTTCCAGTATTTCTTCATGGAACAGTTTCAGCGTTCTTACACTTCCAGTATTCCTTCAGGGAACAGTTTCAGCGTTCTCACACTTCCAGTATTCCTTCAGGGAACAATTTCAGCGTTCTTACACTTCCAATATTCCTTCAGGGAACAGTTTCAGCGTTCTCATACTTCCAGTATTCCTTCAGGGAACAGTTTCAGCGTTCTTACATTTCCAGTATTTCTTCAGGTAACAGTTTCAGCGTTCTTACACTTCCAGTATTCCTTCAGGGAACAGTTTATACGTTCCCATACTTCCAGTATTACTTCGGGGAACAGTTTCAGCGTTCTTGCACTTCCAATATTCCTTCACGGAACAGTTTCAGCGTTCTCTCACTTCCAGTATTTCTTCAGGATCCATTTTCTTTCCTCAAAACTTAAATTTCTATCTAGCCATTAAATAAGCTTTGAACTAACTAAAATATTTTTAGGCTGCTCACTGGCTCTTTACATCCAATGGGGGACGGCCCCCAAGGAGTCAAAAGGAAATCTTAAATGTAAGTATAGGTTAATATGTAAATCAAATTAAAGCTCTTTATTAGTAGAGTACAATGCCGCAAAGACATCTACTCGTACCTAAAGCAAGTATGTTTCTTGTTTGCGGGAATACTCACTATCAGTTACAAACAACTTTCTCTTTTAGGCCTATCATGGTTAATCGATTTTCTTTGTTTGATTTATGATGAACTTTAAACCCACGCTATTTTAGCTAGGATAAACCTTTTTAGGTCTGGTTTGCGGCATTGTGTTCTACTCTTAAAGGCCTTTAATTCGATGTACAACTCGACCTATGCTCTTATTTAAAATTTCTTATTATTTCTTGTGGGCCGTCCTCCTGGATAGGTAGTGGTCCACTAAATACGCACTAAAATAGGTTTTGGTGTTGATTAACAATGTGTAAAGTTTTGTAGCTCTATCTGTAATGGTTAAAAAATATTAATCCGTCTCTGGACTTATTTAACACGCGGTATATACATTTCAATGTTTAAATGTACCCGGCCTGATAATGTCATCATGTCGAAGAAAGGTATACCATATATAAGGTCTAATATAATATTATTGGGAGAATAAATTACCAGAATTCAACAAATTTTTCGGGTAATCTTAGGTGTTTTAAACTATTACAAAGAAATTAATTATACTTTTTTGCTGATAACTCGGCTTTCCTCAGACTTCCAGAACAAATTAACAAACTGTTTCGTTTGTCAATAAAAGAGAAAAATATTTTGTTCTTATTAATGTTTTATTACGAAACATAACATTATGTTATTGTAATTTTTTACGGTTTACGAAATATTCAAAGTTAAAATTTTAAACGGCCGCCATTTTGAATATTCTAAATAAAGTCTTTGTCTTTGGTACAGTTGTAAAATTTAACATGAAAAATGCTTGAACCAAATCTGAATTCAATAATACCATAGGCTACCTATTTCCAAAGCTATAAAGTTTTTGTAAAAAACAAAATGGAGGATAGACAGAAAACTAAGCGTTTTTGGGCCTAAGTTTATGTGAACTTCTTTCTTTATTTAACGAGTAAAACTCGTCCTGAAAGTTTCACCATTTCTTTGTGAATCACTCTGAATATTGATTTTGAGGAGAGTTCGCTGTGTGGGAAAGTTACTGCAATATGCAACTTCCATGATAGTTTAATTATGTGATCTTGTTTATGGGAAACATAAATTAAATAATAAATTCTAAATAGATATTTATGTATGTAGCGGATGTCATGTTGTCGACAGTAATGCGTCCTGCATAATTATTACATTAAATTTGTCACCACCTGTATTGGACATTATGATATGTATCCTATATTTCTAACCTCAGCCAATGACCTGCATTCTTTTATTCACCTCGTAATTACGCCTCTATTCTTTTCGATCTCTAGCTTTTCTTCCCAAATCTCTTAATCCCAATCGTTTATATAGTCCATGACCTCATATTACCTTCCTACTGGGTTTCTTGTCCACTCATATATCTTTACAGCCACTGCACATACAACAGACAGATATTCTAAAAACCACTTCTTTTGGACTCGGTAGATCTCAGAAAGGCATCCGACGACGATTTGTTTAACCCATCACATAACTTTCCTTATACTACTAATATGTGAGATAACACAGCTCGATTACACACAAAGCTCGCTTTCCATACAAGTGGAGTCCAGGGCACAACTATGTGACAAAGTAAAATAATTTCCTTTACCATAAACGAGAATTTAGTAATTTGTGACTCCCATAGCACGCTACCTTGTTTAGTACAACAAAGCCATGAAAGTTACTGCTTTAATATACCTATTATTTGTAATATTACTCTAATGTATTGTCTTAATGTAACACCCAACAAACAGCTGATTAACAAGTCAGGGCGCGAAATTGCTTAGTTTAAAATTAAATAATGTGTCTGTAAAATCCCGTTTTTTGCTGATATATCAGTTTTGAAGTCTCCTCAGTCGAAATGAAGGATCGTCTTCACAGTCTAAAACGTGAAGACTGATTTTAATCAAATTTTATATGTGGGCTATGTTTTAGCTATATCATAGTTTCATTTGTTAAAACTCAAAATTCGGAAGTAGCTGTTATAAAAAAATAATAAAAATTACAATTGTTTCAAAGTCGACTCTACCATGTATCATCTAAAGACCAAACAAAACTCCTTGGTACATTATCTCACAAAAAATACCCTATCGTGAGTTATCGATAAACGACTAAAACAAGTTGATGGGCTCCAGGAAAGTACTTACCCAGTCACTTAAGCAGATCCTCTCAAATGTAATATTGAAAGTTGGTTTCTTGGGCCTTTTAGGATATATTAAATCGTGTAAGTAGATCAAGGGATCTCATCTAGAGGGGTAAATTCGTTTAAAACTCTTGATACACAGATTTTCTGAACCTCGTAACTAGAAATTAAAATTTCTCAACACGCTCCGCTCATGTCAGTATCTCGACTCTGCCGGGCCTCTAAGTAAAAGAGCTTCCACTCACTATGCTCGTGTAGGTGATACAGTCTTCGTAACCAAACAAATATTACATTTACTTGAGAGCTCTGATTTGAAAATTACAAACTTCGCTTTTCGCCATCGTAGAGATGTAGGGTTGGTACTATTACGTGAAGAATTGAAATTTACAAGTTTTTATCTAATTTTTAAGTGTGTTATACGTTGAATACAAAATCTATTTAAAATGGCCTCCATATCGACATTTCAACACGATTTTCTGTATTTCAACATGGTTCAATATCGGTATATTATAGTCCCTTATATCAAATTTCATTTTCCTATATTTTATTTTTGTGGCGCTATCGTGCTTACCTACAGATACGACAAGGACGGACGGACGCACTTTTAAAATCACTTTTTCTGTTTCAAGAGGTCTTGAAATTTGAAAACCAGTAAAGATATAGATTTTTGACGATTACCCAATACTCTACACTAATTAAGTTAAATGGCGTATGGGGCTGTTATAAAAGAAGTCATTTCTCAACATAGGCTTTACCGATTCCACTCAAATTTTAATGTAATTCCGTTTGAAAAGTTGCGAGTAAAAACAATATTACGATTTGAGAATTATTGGCAAAAACAAAAGTTTCTAATCAAATAAAATGAAGGTTGAGGAAGCATTTAGTGAAGCACATTAATTTTATAAACCTTATTTTAACTGATTTAACCATACCGAACTGACGTTTTGATTGTTTATCATCGTTTGTGTCCAATCATAAACTAGGCCTAACCTAAACAAACCTAACTTAACCTAACCTAACCTAACCTAACTTAACCTAACCTAGCCTATCCTATCTTTGTGTTGAATTATTGACCTAATCGCTGTTATCAGTGTGTTAATAGATCGGTTATTATGAATTTTATGTCATCACATTATCAATTTTTTTTGAAGCAATCAAATTAAAAATATAAGTGATAACATATCCGTGGATAACGAGCTTTGGCTTTAAAAAAATAACAATAGCGGTAAAGTAGAAACCATTGAAAAATTAGTAAGAAAACGGCTTCTACTTTAAACCAATAAATTGACAGAATTCAAACATCTGTTTTCATTGTGCATCTCAGCTGACTCAAATGATTTGTTTCAATTTAAAAATACATCTGTCAACTAAAGGAGAATAATGACTTTACGCAGAGTGTTTGTCATGGCAACCCTAGAGTAATTGTATTGCTTACGGGAATTGCCTGTCGTGTATTGTGATAAATACAAAATTTCTTATAGGAAAAAAAACAAGTTGATGAACGCCATCATGGTGATTACCCAGCCCCATGGGTTGGTCTCTTGGGATTTGAAGGAAATGTTAAATTGTATTGGTAAATCAAGGGGTTTTATTCAGTAAAGTTTGTATAACACAGGTGTTCTGAATCTCTTAATTTTGTATATCATTACTTTTCTTGATGTTGGCTACGCCTTATCTAATGGGCCTCGTAGTTTTGTATGTATTGAAAATTCTCCAATCGCTTCACTCGTATCAGGGTCTTGGCCCTTGTGTCTCCAAGCTATAGTAACATCATAACTGTTTAATAGAGTTCAGATTTATACTAGATACGAAATCATGAATCGTGAGTTTTATTTACCATGAAATGTATCATCATTAGAAACAATATTATGACTTCCGAAGACTAAGAAGATTTTCTGATGAATCAAAAACGGGGATCTCAATCGAATCAATTTTGTTCGATTTATAAATGAGAATAATTTGAAGAGCAAATAAAGTACCGCAATCATTGCCTTAAATATAAATACCATCATAACCGTTATCAGATATACGTTAAAAATATAGCCTACCTCCTCCACATGGTTTTGAGCATTCAGTGTATCCTGTAATTTTCCAGGCCACCTTACGCTTCCTGACCTTGGTTCTTGGTTTCACGGCTTCATCTCCTGAATAACCTTGAATTTCTGTTCCTAGGATACCATTTCCATAAGGAAACATAGGTTTGTTGTGTCTACTATAACAAACGATTTAATAATAATTGGAACAAAAATTTTAATTTCTTGGAACGTTAGGGTTCGAAATTAAAGTTTTGACCAAAAACTTCACTATTTGTCATTGTAGAGAGAAGGGATTGATACCATTAGATGCACAACTGAAAATACATATTTCTTTCTACTTTTCTACTTTTGTGTGTTATAAGTTGATAAAAAAATTTAATTGCCATCTAAATTTTGATATTTTTCTAAATTTCAATAGGGTTCTATAAGAGCACACTTTACTCTCTACACCAAATTTAATATTGTTATCTTCATTGTGTGGCCGCTATCGTGCTTACGTACAGACGACAACGACAGATGGACGGTATGTCGAAAACTACTTTATCGGTTTCCTGAGACCATAAAATATACAGCTCAGTCAAAAAACGCAGTCGAAATTTTTGATCATTGCCACATTTAACCTGTACTGGGTATGTAATACTATTCTAATTTTTGCAAAAATAAGAATTCAGGAACTACCTACCCTATTAAGGAAGTGTGGACGTGTTTTAGAAGGTTTATTATCTCAAAATGGTCGTAAGGTATTTCTATCAATTTTGCTGATATATAAAATACTGTCCAAAATATATAGCTTAAAAGAAACGTAAATTGAAAAAATGCAAATCTAATTTCGTTCGTTGATGATCATAGTTATTTCAGACTTCAGCGTCAACAACTGTGCTGGTAAAAGCTGTGCTTAATCTCAGTGGAAACCAAATATTTATCAACAAATTATAGTTTTTAGTTGATTATTATTCTATGAAATCTCCAATCTACAACTCTATTTATTTAATTATAATAACATACAAATTTTGATAACGGCGCTTAAGGTTTTTGTTTGCCAATTATTTCTGAGCCGTGATTTTATAGGACTTCACACGGATTTTTGGAAACATTTCTCTAAAATTTGAATGAAATCTGTAGAATCGATTTTAGGAATTTTTTTAACAACACCTTGTCCTTTTTTGTATAACGAAAAGTCACGACCGGCATTTCTGGAGTGATGGAGACCATTATATCCTAACCTAACCTAACCTAACACTGATATGTTGTAGTCAGTTCTAATGCTAAAGTTAGGAACAACTCTGCATTTCTACGCGTTGTAATAACAATTAATTTTGAGTTTTTGCTATAATTAGTGTTGTTTAGTGATAGAACAACTATCTGTGTACCCTTAACTATTTTATAACAATGAATTCACTACCTGATTTATCCCCGGCTAGACTCTTCGGACGGCTGGCCCGTTTGGTAGGTTTTAGTAGCATAGGTCAACGGCAATTTGAAAGCCAAAATAATAATTTGAAACTATTAAGTGGTGGAGAATTTCTATAAACAAACAATTTTAAGGTATTATTTCGGTAAGAAAAGCAAAATTGAACTTACATGTTAAAAATAAGGTTGTAGATAAATAAAGAGCTACAGGTATATAGTTAGAGCCTAAAGTCATTGCAGATTTGTTACACAATATTGTAATGTTACCTTACAGATGACTCTAATTAATAATTAATTAAATACACAAATATTTTTCCAAAGACAGTTTCCGTGGTACTTTTTCACTTTTTTGATTGAAGACTATCGAAATTAATTTTTATTTGATTATTACGTTAGGTTTGTTTTCATTTAGTTTTGTGGATGGGTGAGTAAGAAAGTTTGTGCAAAAGTTTATTACCATTTATTTACCTAGTGTATATGGAATGTGTAATGTTAACGGCTTGAATTTTACTCCACCTAGTGGGGAATTAATCAACCTGCCGAAACTAATATTGTGGGCAAGTTGATTGTATAAACACATTACAGGCAGTAGTTGGGTTGACTAATGCATAATTAATACGTGACCAAACGTGTGTGCGCAAATAGTAATAAGTATGCACAGTCTGTAGAGAGAGGGAGGAGTTGAATATTACGCAATTTTATAGAATTATTAATTGTTTTAGGAGATTTTCCTAATTGCTACTTTCCCAATCTCAAATTTAGAGCAAAGGAAAGACGATCAGCTGACTTTCCATTGCTCTAATTTACTTTCGTGTTTGCTCACAAGGAGCACTAATGTTTCTTTCTAATGCATTTGTGCACTTGAAACTAGCTGATCTTAAATAATAAACAAAAACAAATAGCAAAATTTTTCTGTTGTATGTACGTGTTTTAAAATAACTGCTGCAAATGTTTCTAACATACCAAATATTGAGAGGAAAAAAAAAAAAAAAAAAAAAAAAAAAAAAAAAAAAAAAAAAAAAAAAAAAAAAAAAAAAAAAAAAAAGAAAAGAAAAGCTTCAGACATTTTGCAGATTAACGACAAATGAAGGCTTAGTGGAACGGAAGTTAAAAAGCGAAGATTATATGGATTGGGCAGATGGAACTGTGAAGAAATGTGGTGTAAGATGCCTTCCATATACATTAACTACATATACATCGAACAAATACCACATACTCGAAACCGAAAGCTGAGACAATTCATGGAAGCAAGGGCATTGGGCAAATAACCCACAAGAAGATCAAGGACCACGAGGGAGGAGGTGGTGAATCAGGGGTAGCAGCGAGCCGGGGGAGGACACTGAACAAGCTACGCAGTCTAGCCGAAGATAATGAAATATTTAAGAAGTAAATTCAGGCATAACGCTGGAATAGTGGCATCACTGGGTGGAAGCTGTGTAACTGTAATGTAGACCATAACCCCTGCCTCCTCAGTGAAATACTTTACTTAATTTAGTTGATACAATCTGTTAATTTTCTTTACTGATTAAAGTAGGGCTACTTCAACTATCTCCCATTGTTGAACTATTCTGATGATTTTCCACTTATTCAAATTAATTAAATCATTGATGAACCCAATAACACTTTCATCAGAGTCAATATGACCATAATACAAAAATTGAGGGTCTAAATTTCTTTTTTTCTATAATTTTCAGGTTAGCATTCTTCCTTCTTTTCCTTGTTCTTTAAAGGCGAAAACCCTCTCGGTCATCATCGCCTTATAAAAAAGGAAGAAAAGAACATAAAATAAAGACCTTTGATATTTAACCCTCGACCGCTCTAAAGGTGTCAAGGTCGGAAGAGAAAAAGAGTGACGAGATAGGAAAGATGAAAGAGAGGTCCTAAGACTTCATGAAAAAATGTCTATATCCAGCTAGATTCCTTCGGAATTGCTCAAATAGTGAGCCCGTGAGGATGAATCTTTTCCAGAATTTCAACGAAGTTTAAGACCCTCTGAGTAGTGCCTTCATCCGCAAAATTCATGTTACAAAAAAAGATGATAACCAAATAAAGTAAATTAATTTACCGTTTTACCAATATACTTGTGATCCGTATTTTTTTTTTTACGTATGCTTAAACACATTATTTTATTGATAATCTTCATATAATTTTATCTAAATATCCTAGGTCAGTTTAGAGATACCTCCTAAGACAACATCTGTGGTTTATTTCACTTCTTGACCAATATTTTCTGAACTTACATTTTAAAAAATAGTCGTTGATTTTTTTGTTGGCTTATAGTTTGGGTTTAGTGAGAAAGTTTATTCTCAGACATATATTCCATATAATAGTATTTTGCAATATGCTTCTGAGAATAAACTTTAATACAGGACAAAAAATCTCATAGGGTGTACAATTACTCCAGGGGTTGCTATGGCAACTGATGTATAATTAAATTAACAATTTGTAACAAAGTCAGGCTATTTATAAAATAAAGTTGTCATTGTATGGTATGTTTTTATTTGTCAAGTGTATTTTTAAATTGAAACAAATCGATGCAGTCAAGTATGGAGGCACAATGAAAAGAGGGAGTTATTTATGAAAACAGTCTGTAAATATATAAATTTAAATACAAATATTTAATTTTGCGTGATTCTACAGCAAATCCTGCTTTAATTCTGTAAATTTATTGATTTAAAAAATACATTTTTTTCTCGTAATTCTCTCAAGGGGAGGTCCAGATTAGTTGCACCTAATAAGAAGGGGTTGACGTCCCTCCCAGTACCCAGTCAAACAATCACTTCACATTCACAACAAAATTTATCATTTTTCATTGTGATTTTCATACAGTTCACCTACATACACAATTACTTACATTTTCATCTTGACTTAGGGCGTTTATTTGTGTTGAAATAAGATATATGATAATTTGAATATTAAATATTACCTGCAATTAATCCATTCAGTGATGATACTCATCTCAACCAAAAAATTTTCAGGATGGATTAATTACAAGTAATATTTACTAATAATATTATCATATATTTTATTTCAATATTTGAAGTGACTTCTTTACATCTCTTTCATAGATAGAGTATCCTCACTTGGTAACCAAGTGATGCGTCTCTGTCTTACTTTCAGATGTAAAAATAGTTTTAATCCCCTCCCTTCTCAGCTTTCCCCCAACGGTGTTTCACATTGTTAGATAACCCCAGCAATCTGGGTATCAATGGTGAAGAGTTCGAATTAGAGTTTATCCCCTTTTCTTACTATCTTTCTCCTAACGAATTTTCATATTGTTAGATATCTCCGGCAATGTGGGTATCTATAAAAAGGTATCGATAAGTAGAGTTTGAATTAGAGTTTATCCCCTTTTCTTACTCTCTTTCCCCTAGCGAATTTTCATATTGTTAGATATCTCCGGCAATGTGGGTATCTATAAAAAGGTATCGGTAAGTAGAGTTCGAATTAGAGTTTAACCCCTTTTCTTACTATCTTTCCCCTAACGAATTTTCATATTGTTAGATACTCCGGCAATGTGGTTATCTATAAAAAGGTATCGGTAAGTAGAGTTCGAATTATAGTTTAACCCCTTTTCTTACTATCTTTCCCCTAACGAATTTTCATATTGTTAGATATCTCCGGCAATGTGGGTATCTATAAAAAGGTATCGGTAAGTAGAGTTCGAATTAGAGTTTATCCCCTTTTCTTACTATCTTTCCCCTAACGAATTTTCATATTGTTAGATATCTCCGGCAATGTGGGTATCTATAAAAAGGTATCGGTAAGTAGAGTTCGAATTAGAGTTTAACCCCTTTTCTTACTATCTTTCCCCTAACGAATTTTCATATTGTTAGATATCTCCGGCAATGTGGGTATCTATAAAAAGGTATCGGTAAGTAGAGTTCGAATTAGAGTTTAACCCCTTTTCTTACTATCTTTCCCCTAACGAATTTTCATATTGTTAGATATCTCCGGCAATGTGGGTATCTATAAAAAGGTATCGGTAAGTAGAGTTCGAATTAGAGTTTATCCCCTTTTCTTACTATCTTTCCCCTAACGAATTTTCATATTGTTAGATACTCCGGCAATGTGGGTATCTATAAAAAGGTATCGGTAAGTAGAGTTCGAATTAGAGTTTATCCCCTTTTCTTACTATCTTTCCCCTAACGAATTTTCATATTGTTAGATATCTCCGGCAATGTGGGTATCTATAGAAAGGTATCGGTAAGTAGAGTTCGAATTAGAGTTTATCCCCTTTTCTTACTATCTTTCCCCTAACGAATTTTCATGTTGTTAGATATCTCCGGCAATGTGGTTATCTATAAAAAGGTATCGGTAAGTAGAGTTCGAATTAGAGTTTAACCCCTTTTCTTACTATCTTTCCCCTAACGAATTTTCATATTGTTAGATACTCCGGCAATGTGGGTATCTATAAAAAGGTATCGGTAAGTAGAGTTCGAATTAGAGTTTAACCCCTTTTCTTACTATCTTTCCCCTAACGAATTTTCATATTGTTAGATATCTCCGGCAATGTGGTTATCTATAAAAATGTATCGGTAAGTAGAGTTCGAATTAGAGTTTAACCCCTTTTCTTACTATCTTTCCCCTAACGAATTTTCATATTGTTAGATATCTCCGGCAATGTGGTTATCTATAAAAAGGTATCGGTAAGTAGAGTTCGAATTAGAGTTTATCCCCTTTTCTTACTATCTTTCCCCTAACGAATTTTCATATTGTTAGATATCTCCGGCAATGTGGTTATCTATAAAAAGGTATCGGTAAGTAGAGTTCGAATTAGAGTTTAACCCCTTTTCTTACTATCTTTCCCCTAACGAATTTTCATATTGTTAGATATCTCCGGCAATGTGGTTATCTATAAAAAGGTATCGGTAAGTAGAGTTCGAATTAGAGTTTAACCCCTTTTCTTACTATCTTTCCAGTAACGAATTTTCATATTGTTAGATATCTCCGGCAATGTGGTTATCTATAAAAAGGTATCGGTAAGTAGAGTTCGAATTAGAGTTTATCCCCTTTTCTTACTATCTTTCCCCTAACGAATTTTCATATTGTTAGATATCTCCGGCAATGTGGTTATCTATAAAAAGGTATCGGTAAGTAGAGTTCGAATTAGAGTTTAACCCCTTTTCTTACTATCTTTCCCCTAACGAATTTTCATATTGTTAGATATCTCCGGCAATGTGGGTATCTATAGAAAGGTATCGGTAAGTAGAGTTCGAATTAGAGTTTATCCCCTTTTCTTACTATCTTTCCCCTAACGAATTTTCATGTTGTTAGATATCTCCGGCAATGTGGTTATCTATAAAAAGGTATCGGTAAGTAGAGTTCGAATTAGAGTTTAACCCCTTTTCTTACTATCTTTCCCCTAACGAATTTTCATATTGTTAGATATCTCCAGCAATCTGGGTGTCTATGGAAAGGTCTCAGTGAGTAGAATTCAAATTGTTGTTTATCCCCTTCCTTCCTAGCTTTCCTCCAACGGATTTTCATACATTTTGATAACCCCAGCAATCTGGGTATCTATGGTAATATCTCAGTGAGTATAGTTCAGAGTAGAGTTTATCTCCCTTCCTTCGTAGCTTTCCCCCAGGGGATTTACATTTTGTTAGTAAACCCTAGTAATGTCTCAGAGGTCTATGGCGAGGTCTCGGAGAGTAGAGTTCAAGTTAAAGTTTATGACCCTTCCTTCCTAGCTCTCCCATATTGTATTTTCATATTGTTAAAAACCTCGGCAATTTGTGTAATTATAATAAGGTCAGTGAATAAAGTTCAAATTAGAGTTTTCCTCCTTCACTCGTAGCTTTCCTCCAATTGATTTATATTATAGTTGATATTCTCTTCCCCCCCCCATATATTTTCTCGTTGCCGAAACCCTCCGTCTTGCAAGTTAACTAGTTCTCAAAAACTTAGACGACGTCTTAAGGTAAAAGTAAATCAAAATCAAGCTATATTAAAATATAAAAATAATAATAATACACAAAAAAGGCGTCCACGGTTAATTTCCAACTTGCTACTGATAATTAAACAGACATTTTTAAAACGTCAACGGAAAATAGTTTTCGTTTTTTTAGTATTTAGTTTGTGAATCTATGTACGAGAATATTGGAAATGTTTTGTAATTGTAATTAATTTCTTAAGCAAAATATAGCCTCGTTCATAAGTTTTAAATTACTCCCCTTGTCTCGTTTAAATGTATTTCAATTTACCCTAGTTTAATAATTACAACAATTCTACAAACTAGCCAATCAAAACACTTAATTAACTAGAAAATATTAATAATTTCAATTATAGATACATCCAATTAGTGTAAACTCATTAACCCTCGCAGAGGCAATACGTTTAACTAGTGATTATTTATTTATAATACAAACAATATTTGAAGACCAGAGGGAGGGAAAAGAGGTGTAATTACCTGTGTGTGCATTACAATAACATTAAAGATACGTAGTATTTAGAAGGAACTGCTCCTTGCAGCTGTCTGCAATCAAATCAAAATGTAAATATAAACTGATCTATAAAACTGATTAGTTTATAAAAACCACTGACATTTGAGGAATACTCAAATTTTAAATTGTCAATACTACCAAATGATATTTATATATCCACTGGAAAAAAAAATACTGTTTAATGATTTTCTGTTTTATACGAATTATAAATTTGAGGTTGTTTCCAAATTTTCCGTTGTATCAAAAATTAAAAGTAATGTTGTTGTTAGAAGTAACCTTGGGCTCCTCACACTTCTCCAAGACAGTTTGAATTTCCTCCAAGAAAGTGTACCAATATAGAAATATCAAACAAAAACTGTGTTAAGATGTGTAAACCCACAATTCTCTATTCATTATGAGAAACTGTCACTTTAAAATTTGTTAACTGGTATCAGGATGTACACAAAATGTTCACTAGTAAGTTTGTTCCGTTCCCCCCCCCACAAACACCTTATCAGTAACTCTGAGATTGAATTTTCATAATAAGGACAGATCTACTTTTCATAATAAACTGAGCAATGTTGGTGAACAGCGTGTTTTTAGTTGGCGGACCAACAAAAAATCGATGAAACAACAGCTGACTCCTTCCCACTAAAAGTCAATCGTGCGTTCTAACCCTTAAACGTAGGAAGAACAATTGAGTTTGAACAAAAAGACTAATATGATTTTAGTAAACCAAATAATGAATTCACGTTCACAAGCTTACAGTGTTAAAACGATAATGTTCAAAATATGTTTAAAATCGTAAATTATTTATCTTGGTCATTTTCACACAATCGTTTTAATCGTAAATTAAATCCATTACACACAATATGGTTATGATTGCTTCATCATGGAATGTCCAGCTATTTTTATTTATTGTAAAATAATCTTGAGCTATTTACATTTCTCTTACTCTATACTCTAGAGTCAGATTAAATAGAAAATGAGCTAGCCTGTCACCATTTTTCAGACCTTGAGTGAGGTTAAATAATTCGGTGAGTTGTGTTCTATATTCTTACATTTGCAAGTGTTTCTGTCATGTCCATCTTTTGTTAGAATAAGTAGCTTTGTTACAGTAAATGGTTAAAAATTACTCACTGACATATAAGATCTTCCGTCTGATAAATTTACTTTTAATTTTAGAAACACGTTAGCAACGAAAAATCTTCAAAAAAACTCGAATTAATATGTTCGTGGTAATCATAAAGTCCAACAATTGCATCTTTTCAACTACTTCAGCTTTAGAAATGTTATCTATTTAAAATGCATGTTTTCTACACATGACAAATTGGATGTTTTTGAACAAATTCTCGCCAATTTAACAAAACCTGTTACATTGGTTTATCGAGTGGTAAGATTGCAGATGACTGCATGTTAAGGGTATTGCACAACCTTACTGAAAGTGGAGATATTTTCACGGGTAAAGAAACTTTTCGGAAAACACGTAAAAGTTGAGAGGGTAGCTTGAGTCCCTAAAGGATTGTTATTTTCAATCAAGACATGGCATTAGGGTTGAAGATCTACTATGTAAAGGCAGTGGAATGTGTTTTTCTTGTCTTAGAGATAAAAAGAAAGCTCAAACTTTTCAAGAAACAATTTTCCCAGAAACACAAAAGAGTGATTTTTTGACTAGCGTTGACTTTCTTATGACAACAGTTAGTTATTTTCGTTTTTTTTTTTTTTTTTTTTTTTTTCATTTTCCGCGTGCACTTGGCACAGATAAAAATTGTTTTTGTTGTTTAAAAGCAAAAACATCTCTGTCATCATCGCCTTATAAAATAAAGGAAAGAAATAAAGACCCAACCCTCTAAATCTCTTAATAGCGTCGGGTCAGAAAAGGTCAACAAAGACCTGATAGGAAAAATAAAAGAGAGGGATCTAACCCAATGCGTAAAAAAAAAGTGTACAACTAGCTGTGTCCCCTTGCATATCGCTATTGAGTTTTTCGTAGAAACATGCATTTCGATTTATCATTGTTTGTGTATATAAAACCTAATAGATGACGTTTTGAGAGTGTAAATCAATTGACGTTATCAAGTGTTAAACCTAGAGCATAAAAGAGAAAAACACCAACATAGTCCAGTGTCATGTTGGAAACCAAAACTTGATCTATAACCTAAGAAAATAACTTAAGCCTAAAACTAGCCCTGCGCAGTCAAAGTTTAAGATTAAATTTGTTATCATATTATATTTTTACTCTGCATCTTCATTGAAATATATACAAAACAAAATGATCTCTAGATCCCCTGCCAGGTTGGCTATATTTATACTATTTATAAATAAACAGAATCTTTCTTTACTGATGAATAAATAATAAAAGCCGTAATAATACTAATAATTAAATCGATATATTACAAACTTTTGATGACTCGAAAGAATCTTACAAAGGAAGCTAATTTCTTCCAATCTTACCCATTATACAACCGTATAACTTTTCACTCTAAATCCCCCAATACACGCCTACCTTAGAAGTGCAGGATATCTTCCTTCTCTCTCGCACAGTAAGCATAAATGTTTACTTACATTCCTGTGTAGAACAAGAAAATTTTAGACAGAAATATCAGGTTAATAAATTTTCTGGTGTATCTATCATGTATATCAATTGTTTCTAGATTTCCGTTTAATTTTAAATATATTTTATCAGATTCTCCTGGCCTGTATTTTCTCTTTGTTTCTTTCTTCATTTTGACAATTAAATTTTCCACTAACTCTGGTTCCCCTTTAAAGTGGAAAGCTCTTTTCCAATTTTTAATGATTATTATTCTACTAAAATATAGCTTGAAAGGGAAACAACCAAAGTATCCATCTCTAAAAACGTCTGTTTTCATTTGATTGATAAAGAAAAGTTAATCAATATATAAAAACAACAAATAATTTCTCAAATTGATTTGACCGATATTGTTGAAATTTTTAATAAATAAGAAGAGAAACTATTTACATGAGTGTACCAAATTTCAAGTAAAAAAATAAATCAAATTTTTTTATAAATGTTTTTTAAAAAAATTTAAAACACTATTTACGCTTTGGACGAGTTTATGCCACAAATCTAAGACTGCGTCAATAGTTCACTTTTTGAAAATCAACTTCCCTTTGAGGCTCACTTATAATGAGTACGAGTAGTGGCAATCCCGAGATACCTAGCTGGATCTACATATTTCTTTCTGTAGTTTTATGGTAGATCTTTCATCTGTTTTATTAGATCTCTCTTGACCAATTCATGTTCTCTTTGTACCCTTACACTATTACAGTATTTGAGGGCTGGGAGTCTCTATTCTACCCTCTTATCTTTCTTTTGTTTAAGACGTTGATGACAGGGTGCTTCTTAGTGGATGACTAAGTATCCTATGTGAGTGAATTACAACCCAAAAACAAGTTCAACTTTACGACTACTACAATATTCCGATTTTGCTTTTCGTATTTTACCTAGCAAATTTATTCATAGGTGAAATATTCAATCCTCCAAGAAACACTGTGGCAATATTAGAATTAGAAAAACAAAGAACGCAAACCTCAAAAACTAGGACTGTTTTAATAATCTGTTTTGGATTATAAACTTTAGCTGTAACCCTTTGATGATAACTACGTTGGTGAAATGTAAATCAAGGTAATATAAAAAACATAACGGAATTTATTTAAATAGCCTTAAAATTGTTTTCCTTTTTTTTTGGGAGGTCCTTTATTTATTTTTTTTTTTTTAATTAAGTTCAACTATTCTAACTTCAAATTTCACCCCGTCTTCTGACAAATTCTGTTAAGAGAGAAATTCGTTACATATATTGAGTTAACTCAATTTTCTTTCTCCACATACGGCGGTTAATTAAGTTTGATCAACAGACTGCATAACTAATTAAGTTAGACAAAAATGTTTGTTCAATTACAGTGTTTTGTAAATGTGTTACTTTTTAACATCTCTGAACCTTTTCTTTAGAGCTCAGTAAAATATTCATACTGTTAGCGTTATTGTACAGTTAAATTCAATGTTAACAGACGAATTTCCAATTGTTACAAATTTATTGTTCACGAAGTGGTGGAAGAAGTGATGTTTTAAATACTCTAACCAATGTGCTAATTATTGTAAAAACATTGCACAAACTTTCTCTCTCATCCGTCATATTTATTTGAGGTAGTAATCTTGCTTTGCTTGTACAAAAAATATTTATGTAAGGTACTAAACTTGCTTTGCTTGTATTTAAAAAAAAAATGCATCCTCAGCTTAAATCGTATTTCATTAAAATCGCGCTTTTCATAACGGAGGGCTAGGTTAATTTTTGTTTTTTAAACAATTATTCCTAAATCGTCATATTTTCTTACTGCCTACTTTACACGCGGATTTAGGTTATTCATTTTGAAACTTCACTAAAATTTGAACGAAAATAATGGATCCAATTTTATGTCATTTATAACAGCCTCATGAATGATTTTTTTTTTCCCTCATGAATAAGCATTTTTTGAGCGATCGTAAAGTTTTATTACACTTAATAAAAATTTGGAAAATCTTAAGCCTATTTTGAAAATCGACATTTTTTGGTTTTTCTTGTTGCACCTACCCCCAATTTTTCAGTTATTAAAAAAGTGGAAAAAATGTTCTGAGATATTGCCAAAATATTCCTGTATACGAAATTTGATTACAATTGATCACGGGTTTGGGTTCTAGAGACTCGTTAGGTTCACACATTCCACAGACAGTCGGTCATTATTACAAGAACCACTTTTTTAACTCAGGGTACCTCAAATATCCTCAAACCAAATCAATAAAAATTGTTTTACACATCGCATACGTTTCTCTGTACTACATTTATGTGATAATGTAAACGTTTCTATTTTTCAAAATCATCTCAAACAATTTTGATAAAATTTGGTTAAAATATATGGCAATACGATCCCAATCGAAACTTATTCACAGCCATTAACCTAAAGTTTCTGTTTTGTGTTTTATCTGTAAATCAGCTGTTATACTCTAATAGATTAAATTTATCGAAATTAGTTATACTATTTTGATGAAATGTGAAGATTTATAACCAGAACCATTGAGTCAAATTATAATTAAAACAAAATAATTGGTAAAAATCATATAAGTAACATAGGTAACTAACTTTATTTAGTTATCGTTTTGTCTTCAAATTGACAAAGGTTTTGATTACGACTGTTTTCACCCTTAAATCAATAGTTACGTGTAGAGGGTTGGGAGTGTAAGGGTGGTAACATCCCTGAAGGGTTGTTATTTTCAATCAGAAGTTGCATCTAAGGCCTAAGTAACTATTGTATCTTGTAGAGACATTGTTTAAAAGCTGTGAAGTGTAATGTGTGAAGGTACAGACTATATTGTTTGTATGTTACATTGATGTACAAGTAATGAATGGAGCAATAACTTTCTCGTATACCCATCCATAATATCAATTGTGAGAAAGACAGAAATATAATTTTCCTTATTACTGTATTTTTTGGGAGATAAGTAGGTCTTTATCGACTATTTTAAATTTTATTTAACATTACTTAAGTTTCTTAATATATTCTAGATCAGGGTTGTCCAACATGCGTCCCGCGATGTCTTTTTGTGCGGCCCGCGATAGCTTATTAGATAATAAAAAAATCAGAAAACTACTTTAAACCGTCTTCCTTTTGAAGAATATTTTATTAGGTAATATAAACAAACTTATACCAAATATGCTGGTTTGTAATTTAATTAAGAAATTAATATCAATATTAATATATCAATATCAATATCAATATTAATATCAATAAAAACAATATTATTAATAGAAATTATTAGAAAAATTAAAAGAAATTTTAAAAATAATGTAATTAGTCTGGGAATTGTAAATGGGCCATCAGGTATATTATGGCCCGCAACCACTTTCAATATTTAATTGCGGCCGTTGAAGCTTTGTAAGTTGGACACCCCTGTTCTAGACTATATTTCTTGGGGGGTGGGGGATTTGGACTTAAGTTGTACATCAACCAAGGTTTATTGCGCTCCCCAATAGACCTAGTAAGACTGACCAGCCACAAGACTCATCAGCATTAGTCCAATGTCAGGATCCTTACCTGCTTGAGATTCTCCAAAGAGACTTCTTGTGTTAAGATAGTTTCACACTGGAGGAGACGAGACAGATTGTCTCCTGGTGCTTGATCCAATCAATTAATTTTAAATTAGGGGTTTCACATAGAAAGAGACGAGACAAAATGTTGCAAGGAGACAGAATTGCTTGCTTCGTCTCGAGGAGACTGTCTGGTCGTCTTTTGCTGGTGCGCATGCGTCACGTCACATTCATTTCAACGAGACATCATGTGGTTGAAAATTAGTTTGTGTCGTGTTTGTGTTGAAAATGGAATTCGATGAAGACAAGCTCATGGCTCTTGTTCAGGAAAGGGCTGCATTATATAATCCAAAGATCGAAGGATTTTCTTATGCTCAAAGAATAATTAAGGATTATTATGTTCACCACGATCTGAACGTTATTTCTAAATTATGGGAATAGATATCAAAAGGAATGAATACATCAGGTATGTAATTTTTATTGTAAAAATTATTCATTTAAAAGAATGTTAAACATATATTTTATTTTATTTTAGAAGAAATTTCAGTAAGTTCAAATAAGTTAGAAATGCATAAAAAAAATTTAATATGAAAATAAAAAAACTTGAAGTTAAAAGAAACATTTTTAGAATCTAGAGATGTTTATTACCGATCTTTGTTTGCCTTCTTTATCTTACAATTCTCTTCATTAGCACTTTCCTTGAATCCCTTCTTTGTTATCAATTCTTCTTTCAAAATCCTACGTTAAATATTGTAGATAACAATAAACTTATTTTTTAAAATCACCTTCATTTACATTTATTGTTATTTATTTATATTTTTTTAATTCCATTCATTTAATATATATAGGCTATATAACATATTTAATGAAGTATGTTAAATAAATTAAACAAAGACATATTTTTAGAACGTATTTTGGAAATGTATGTAGAATTTGATATCTATTTTTTTAACTATTTTCTATATTTATTTCTCATGAAGCGCCAGGTTTGGCTTATTGTCTGTTTCTCGCTTTATTTTTGATATTTTACAACATCCAAATAACATAATAATGATATCAGTCTACGTGACCTATTTTTATTCTCCCACGGGACACTTCCATTTTCACTTAAAAATAACTGAGATATTGATTACGCACTCGGAGGCCTATCTTCTTCTTCAACACTGACGGCATCAGGCAGTAGAAAGTAGTCGTGAATGTTAATTAAATTACCGTCTCTATCTCTAATCATGTTGTGGAGTAAACAACATGCAATAATAATAGTTGTAGCTTTTTCAAGAGCTAAAAGCATCGCACTTTCAAAAACTCAAAACTTTTGTAACTATACCAAAAGCACATTCGACAATCCTTCTTGCACGTAATATCTCTAATTAGAAATCTTTCTCTTGTTATTGACTTTCGTGAAAAAAGTTTTATGAGATCCGTAGTAGGCTTCATCACCAATAAATATATAAGGGAATTTATTACCTTCAATTAACCTATTAAGGGGAAAATTCAAACTTCTGTTGAAGAAATTTCATCCAATTCCCGAGTGTCTAAACACTCCTCCATAACTGTTTCGTCAAAAATCTCCTACATCGACTGCCAAAAACTTTGCATCAGCATGGTTTTGATATATAGACGCCGAATGCTTAGGACTTTCAATCCTAATAAGGTTTAACCCTTTGAGCACCGGAGCAAAAAAAAATTGATTGAAAATACCAGTGAGTTGTGTATCTGACTTCTGAGAAATACAGGCCCTTTTTAAATCTTTGCGCATAACTTTACATTTTTGCTTATAAAACTTTTATTTTTTAGTCAAACTGAATGTTTTTTTTTTTAATGTGTGTATTTTTATTATGTATCATAATATATAATTTATTTGTTCCTAACAAAAGTAAAATAAAAAAAAAAATCAAATGCACTCACCAAATTTTTAAAGTTTTTTTGACGTTTATTTGTGGAATTGCTTCAAATTTTTTTCTTCAAAATACTTCACTTTAGTGAAAACTATAACTAAAACTGTACACAGTCACAAAGTTTGAACAAAATCTAACGAAAATCTAAAAATTTACACTATGACTCGCATTAGAAACACAACAGCTGATAATTGACAGCTGATAATTAATCAATGAAGGAAAGTCGTAGATCATATTATATTCATGCATTAATGTGCACATATTCGTAATCTACAATTCTTTAGTAACAATTTAAACCCAAGATTGGATAGTAATTAAAAAAATAATAAAAATGAAAAAATAAAAATAATAAAAAATGGAACGTCCTAGAAACCGGACGTTGGTATTTCCAGACTGTTCTACTCACGTCCGGATATCCGGACGTTGGTATTTGTAGGCATATTTTTTGACGTTCTAATATCAGGACGTTGGTACGCAAAGGGTTAAATCAATTGCCTAAAATCTATTAGCAACCTCGATCCACTTTTGCATTGTTGGCTTTACCATGTGTATCGGCTGCAATATTTCCCAAATTACTTTGCAAGTTTCTCCGACGATCTCACTCATACTGACCCCTGGTCGTATACAGGTGGAAAGAGATTTAAATCTTTTACCAGCAGCTAAAACCTAAAAATTAAAGAAATAATCAAGCACATAACCAATAATAAACTATTTCAATTAAACAAACATAATTTTAATAATGGAAATAAGTTAATTTTTTCCTTATTATTTTTATGGGTTATTATTAAATCATGATTTTTAATTTTAATTTTGTTTTGTTTTTCAGCTAATGATAGTAATTTTAAATGGAGAAACCTTCGCACTTCTTAGGCGAGGTTTCTAAGAACAAGTATGAACTGTCCAATAGGAAATGCTCCTACCAAAAAGAAAAAGTGGTATCTGACAGACGCCATGGAGTTTATAATGTGAAGGCCCACATGAGTTGGAGAATCCTGCAAATAAGGGAGCAGAGGATATAGTCGTGGATGATACTTCATCCGAGGAATCCTCACGGAGCGCTGTCCCTAAACCAAAACCGAAACCCTTGTCAGCTGTCCAGTCACTGACTACTTAAGAGCGGAAACAAAAAAAAAAGATGGTGAAGGTCCGATGATTTCATTTTTTAAATGACTAATTCTGGAAATTTATGTCCTAAAGCCAAGGAGAAAGAAAAAGTTTAAACCTGGTAAATAACTTGTGAAGGACCAGGAAAAAGAAGAACTGTTTTCTCGACTCAACTCAAATTCTAGTTCTTGTGCTTCAAGCGTGAGTCAGAAACTCTACACTACTCCACCAATGACATCCGTGAGCCCCTATGAGCCTCATCTAATGCCCTCCTCATCGACTCTAAGATAGCATCATGATAAACAATATTATTCTTATACAGAATTTTTTTTTTATTTCACTGATTGTTTATTTACATTATTTACTTTTGTTTGTTTTTAATAAATTTAAAATAAATCTTATTTTATTAACATATTCCATTATTTTCCTTACCTCAAAGTTAAGATAAGCCTTTCTTCTTATGGTTGTATGGGCAAAAGAATTTTGACATTTTTATCAAACTTTCTTCAGTTAATCCCAATAGATAATCGAAGCTTGAAACACTCATTCTAGTAAAGTTTTAAAATGGTTTTTCCTCAGTTTTAAGTTCGTTTATAAAACCACTTAAATCCCGCTTCCTATTCCATGAATCTACACAATAATTGTGATGATTTTCGTTCTATTCCTCTTGTAAGATAAAGCCCAAAAGAATATCAACCTCATCAATTGAACACGTTTTTAAGGCTGAAAACCCCGGATTTGTTATAGACAGATTTGATGGTGACGCTGCCACTTCACAACAGACGGTTTGTCTCTTTGTCTTCTGTCTCCTTCATCGTGAAACCGGACTTTTGTCTCCAGGCTCTCACATTCTAGAAGAATGTGATTGGTAGTCTCATTAGACGGTTTGCATAGGAGTCTTCCTCAATTGCGGCCTTAGTATCCAGTCTCTCACATTCCAGAAGAATGTGATTGGTAGTCTCATTAGACGGTTTGCATAGGAGTCTTCCTCAATTGCGGCCTTAGTATCCAGTCTCTCACATTCCAGAAGAATGTGATTGGTAGTCTCATTAGACGGTTTGCATAGGAGTCTTCCTCAATTGCGGCCTTAGTCTCCAGTCTCTCACATTCCAGAAGAATGTGTTTGGTAGTCTCATTAGACGGTTTGCATAGGAGTCTTCCTCAATTGCGGCCTTAGTCTCCAGTCTCTCACATTCCAGAAGAATGTGTTTGGTAGTCTCATTAGACGGTTTGCATAGGAGTCTTCCTCAATTGCGGCCTTAGTATCCAGTCTCTCACATTCCAGAAGAATGTGATTGGTAGTCTCATTAGACGGTTTGCATAGGAGTCTTCCTCAATTGCGGCCTTAGTATCCAGTCTCTCACATTCCAGAAGAATGTGATTGGTAGTCTCATTAGACGGTTTGCATAGGAGTCTTCCTCAATTGCGGCCTTAGTCTCCAGTCTCTCACATTCCAGAAGAATGTGTTTGGTAGTCTCATTAGACGGTTTGCATAGGAGTCTTCCTCAATTGCGGCCTTAGTCTCCAGTCTCTCACATTACAGAAGAATGTGTTTGGTAGTCTCATTAGACGGTTTGCATAGGAGTCTTCCTCAATTGCGGCCTTAGTCTCCAGTCTCTCACATTCCAGAAGAATGTGTTTGGTAGTCTCATTAGACGGTTTGCATAGGAGTCCTCCTCAATTATGCCCAATTTTCATAGGAACTTTCTAGAACGGCCGTGTACAATAATAATAATAAGCGCAGTCCTTGTTTAAGACGTCCTCGACTCAAAACACTTCGAGCTGTCACAAGTTTTTTGTCTAATGTTTGTCCAAGCAGTTCTACCACTAACGACGATGTTCCTCTTTGGACCATTTTGTATTTTTACCAAGTGGCAGTTGGTCTGCTAACGCCACAGACAAGCTCTGATCCCATGAAAGTATCTTGTCAACCTTAAAATGGATATATCCGAGAATGTTTTGTCTTTTTTTTAAAGGCGAAAACCATCTCGTTATCATCGTCATACAAGAAAAAATAATAAAATTAAAATAAAAGAAAACTCGCCCGCTAGCCCACCAATAGTATCAGGGTCGGAAGAGAACAAGAGTTGATCAAAAGTGACCTGATAGGGAAGATGAAAGAGAGGGATCTTACCCAAGACTACACAAAAAAGTATAAATCCTGCTAGAGCCCTTCGGGATTTCTACGCCCGTACTATCTATAGTGAGCCCCTGAGTGAACCCCTTAACGGCTATTACCGCTAAAATTGGCCGTTGTTTATTTGACCTATCGCATCACTTTCTATACACTACGTATATGTGAGAAAGTAGATATTTATAATGAAAAATTGTAACTTATTTTTATAACAGAAAATTTACTCTCAAATGCAAAACATATTTTCAAGTCATGAAACGATTTAATTTACCAAGGGTAAGATTGTATTTAAGTAAATGTTTTTATAACCAGTAGTACAAACTCTACTAGTGATAAAACATTCAAGACTACAAAACCGTTTTGTATTAAAGTAAAAGGATCTGTAGTTGTGTCCCTACATCCCTTTGGGACTACGACCCTTTGGGACTTGTTTCTAGAGACATTGGTCCTTTGAAACCATTCACATCGACGTCTGGAAATGAATCAAACTCTTTCGATAAAATAGTCGTCCTTTCACAAGACCTTTTACGAAAATTGAGGATATTGAAAACAGAAGTTTCCTCACTCACTATGTAGACAATATATTATGCAATTTCTTAACATACACACCAAAAGATTAACAAATATATAAGTATAAAATAAGGAATATGAATAAACTTTGGTTTACATTTCGGCTACTGCCTTTGTCATAATAAATAGTGCAAAGATTTAGGTTATTAATCTTTACTGTTCATAAAATTTGAACAAAATCTGTAAAGCTGATTTTAAGAAATTACGTCTTTTTTCAATAACTCACGAACCGTTTTGTTTTGGTTGTTAGGGGCTACACTTAAGCAAACTTTTATTACAACTGTTAGAGGGAATTTCGATAAAATTATAACTTTGTATTTTCTTATGGCAAGTTACACCCAAATTTAGAGCTTTAAAAAAAAATAATAAAGAAAAATGTTCCGTGAAATTGTCAAAATATACTTTAGGCGTATATAGTTTATTTTCACTTTTATTCAGTCTTTCTATTTGAACATATTAACTTTGTTTTTGCACAGTTTAATTTTAAAATAGAGTTACTTATACTAAGAATCAATACAATTAGAGTTAAAATAAATATTGTACCTAACATACTTCAAGAAACACTCAGAAGGTATTGTGTGAAAATGTTCCACAATTATTTAATACTCTCAGGTATATTACAAAATAATCAATATAGATTCTATCTAGTAATGTACTTTTATAAACTAAATCTACGTTTGTTTTGGTTTCAGAGACAAGTTAACGCCATCAAGTACAAGGTTTCCAGTGATCTCAAATTTGTTCTTCTCATGTCTGATATTAAAAAGGTAAGCTCTAATTTGAAATAATTAGATTTGTTTTGTTAATCTTGTGACAGAAGTGATTGTGTACTTGAAACCTTGAGTGAATTTAGTATCCCTTGATCATATGCAAAGTTTGATGCAATACTCATTTTGCAGCGCAGTACCTGACTTATTTTTAATGAAACAAAACATTGCAGTCATCCTCACCTCAAAAAAAAGAATAATATCATGACTAGAAAACCCTAGTCCTCGAATCCTCTAATAGTACCAGAGTCAAAAAAACGTAGAGTTTGTCAATGGAAACCTAATTTGAAAGAGAGTGATCTAATCCAAAAGAATGTTGAAGATAGAGCCATTCTTCCTTGGGTTTGTCAATATATGTGAGCCCCAAAGGGTTTATCCAAATGATTGGTGAAGTTCGTTAAGTTATTCTGCACCTTAAAATAGTTTCGAAGCCAATTTTTAATAACTTTTCATCGAAGAGATAAACTTATTGTAGTCCTTATTTGGTATAAATATTAAAATATGCATTTATTCAAACCTAAAGAGAGGGTAATTAGTGAAATTTAAATAAAAATAAAAAATTAGAAGTTAACAGAACTTTTGGGGAATATTTTTTTGGGATAATTAGAAAATATCTCTCCCATTAGAATACAAACTGATTTCAATGAAACAGCTCCATCATATTTTAGAGCCAATCTTAAGAATTGTTTTAGATTTTGGACTCAGCATATTTTAGTCTTCTCCCTTATTTTGGGTTAAACACGAAAATAAATTGCCATTGAAGGCTTCAAATATTTGTTCGCTCCCTAAGGAAACATTGTAGGTGCTATTATTTAGTTTTATTCATAATTGATACATTATTGTTCCATTTAATCGTGTGGTACATTTCATATAAAAGATAAACGTAGAAATCTTGCAAAGGAAAGTTCAGTTTGTTTTGTGGCTTGCATCTGTAACTGTAGTGCAACTTGAGTGTCGCAGGTGGGTTGCATAGAGACCTTCCACACGGTAATAACGTTCGTAGATGGGACAAACAGTTGAGATAAATTGGTAGCTCAGTCAGCAATGAAACTATTGAAAAATATACCTAAAACCCTAAATATAATATACTAAATAATATAAATAAATCTGTTGTTGAAACATAGGACTTCCGATACAACTATTCATTAAATTTTCTTAAAACGACTCAGTTTTCCAATTTATAATTGTTTCATGCTCTGCGACCAAGAGATATCCGTAGAAGGTATATTTTACAGTTGACATGTTGGATGAAATTGAATCTGATGTGAATTATGTTTAAGGACATGTACATCGCAACAATGATAGAATTTCACAAATGAAGTCCCAAGTTAAACATAATCTTTACAGTCTAAAAGTCAATGATTATTAACTTCAAAGCTCTATTATACCTCGAGATAGCATTATACACCCTTTTTATTTCCTAAAAGTTGAATTGTCTACCGACATGTTGGAGGTTTGAAAACATTCTTGCCCAAATTTGAGTATTTTTTAGCAAAATCCCTCATTATAGTAATGTTTTTTGTTTTTTTTATCAGAACATTTTTTCAACCTTGAATTGGAAGTTTGCCCAACACGATTACCCAATCTTACACCTATGAACTAATATTTATAATGATATGTTAAACAAAATGTCTACAGTAAACTTCGAACATTTGAGACAACGAATTTATTTCAAGATACTATCAATATCTCCATGAAATATCGCTTTATACATGGAACTTGGATTAATAAGAAAAAACTGTTTGTTCTGTTCTTCCACCCCACCACTTTAACAATGTGTTGTTAAACATTCAGATATGGCCAAAATATATCATACCAAATTTAATCAAAATGAAAAAGTTTTTTTATATACACAAATTACGGCAAATTAAATATCCAAATGAACTACTGCTCATCAATAATGTAAACTTTCCATCATTATACAATTACTTTAAAACCAGAATTATAAATTTATTTAATATATAATTTTATAAAACAGTCTCTGACCAACAAGAACTATTGAGTTTTTAAGCAGGAGGAAATTGTATTATTTCCCTAAGGATACATCAGTGCAGTCCCCATCATCCATTCACTCACTCAATGTCAATACAAGAAGGGGAAGAATATTCCCAGCACATAAAAGCAAATCAGTGGAACAGATCCAACATATACAATGATAATAGCTTAATAAATCAATGTAGAATTTGGGGGGGGGATCATAATTTGAAAGCTGTTGAGTAAAAAACAGAAAATAGTTTACGTTTTTGATTTTGGGTGGGGGGAGTATTTATTGTTCCTATTTGGAGTAGAGCGTAATTTCAAAATGGTACCTTTTTTAACTTTTTCTAATATATCTCCGTTTCTATAAAGCCTGCGAAAAAGTTAGTTGTGAACAAATTTTTGTTTTATTATATTACAAAAAAAAATGTTGGGTTTGAAGTTGATTGGTTTTTTGACCGAGTTGTTACCTAGGTTTGAAGTTTGCGCACACCTAATCTATTAGCTGTAATTATTATATACGTGCCATCAATATGGAGTTTAGCTAAACTTTAAGAATAGATGATTGCTAAATGTCGAGTTTAAATACAACCTAAAACACATTATGAAAAAAAGGGGGGGGAAACTATTTTTAATAAAATATTCACCATTCAAACAAAAATGACGTCCATAAATGTGATTTTTCTGGGATAATGAGCAATCAAAACTCATTCCTTCTTAAATTTGCATTTTAATTTTTAATTATCTTAAAAATTAAAATACAAATTTCATATTTTGCTTCATTTGTTTCGTCTCATTAAGATCTTTAACACGAGGTCTCGCTACATGTTCTTTATAAATCTTGAAACTCACTTCCAAACCTCTGAAGGACCAAAAATCCAAAATTAGGTCGTATTAATGTAGACTCTCTTATTTGGAAAATTCTCAAATAACAAAAAAGTTAAGGTGGAGGAGATATAATTTCCTTTTTAACAACCTTCATACAATTAAGTTAACATTGGTCTTCCCATCAAGCCCTTTAAAATAACGTATCACATAACCATATGTCTCATTTAAAATATTTGATTTACCGTTCGCCAACCTCTTGAAGTCCTAAATTGAAAAACATGGACTCAAATAAGCATACCATCCGTGTTTAGTTATCGAAATAAAGTTAAAGGGGAGTGCAAGTTTCTTTTCAGCCATCTATTGTCTCTTAGAAAATTATTTATTTTGTTGTGTGTGTCTGAAAAACCTTGACTCCTAAAGTAAAAAACTTCCAAGACCTTGTAAATAAACAGATAACAAAGAGGTAATAGAGATAGGCAGAGTTATATTAACTACCAGTCGTATGAACATTTTCTGCATTACAATCAAAGCCCCAAGATTTGCAAGATAAGTACCTCCCCAACACTCCAACCTACCATGGAGGTAGGATATCTTTTAAATAAGAAAACAAACGCAGTATGATGTTTAACCTTGATTTTAAAGTATTGATGTGCATTTTCCAAGTTACACCTTCATACAAAATCACTTTTACAAAGACTTTGGCTCTACTACAATGCTTGAAGAATATACAGAATTTCCTACTACACCACTCATACATTTATATTTAAGGGTGTTTTAAAATTTAGACTCCCTTCTCGTGTTAAAGTTATGTAACCCGATTTATTTGTATATTTAAAACCATATAATGTTTATTAACCCATCATCTCAGCTAATTTAGATCAGCTTGCTTTCCAGTTATCACTTCTTGCATTGTCTTTCTGAATACAGTGTCTCTCCATACAAACATTCTGCCCTCCAGCCTACCTTTACACAAGCTAAAGATTTAAATAATATAGGCCCAAGTACGGAACCCTGAGGAACTCCATGCTATATTTTCCCTGTATTTCCAAGTCATCCCTGTGTTCGCCCACACTGTTCCCTCTCTGATAAATAACTGGAGAACCAATTATTAACAACAATTATTCCACAATTTGATAATATTTCCAGAAGATGATGATCAACGGAGTCAAAAGCTTTAGTTATATCTAAAAACAAACTACTAACATATTTCCTTTTATCTATTCCCTTCATGATTTTACATATAAAATAAGAAGAGCTATCTCTGTGTTGCTACCAACCAAAAATCCATATAGATTTTCACTGAAAAAATCAATTTCATTAAGATATGATAATATTCTAGTTTTCATACATGTTTCCAATATTTTAGAAAGGATGAAATAAAGTATATTAAACTATAATTACTCCCCCCCCCCCATTTGCTTATCACATTTTTTTTACATTGGTACTACTATGCCGTCTTCAATCCGTTAGGAGAGGTACCAGATTGAAAAATTTAAATTGCACAGATTAAGTAATATCTTCAAGATCTGTTCTGAAACACTATTCCTTCTATTTTGGAGATATATTATTTTACAAAAATGAGATAATCATTTCAATTTCAATTGGGACAAAATAGAACTCTCGATAAACATAGAACTCGTCCTAGAGACCATTCCGAAACGATCACGCTCAGAATTACAAGGCCCGTAAACTATGTTTTACCATATATCATAAATTACATTGACAAAATAATTATTGAAGCTATTTTCTATCTTTTATCATAACTTTTTAAGTTAAAATTTTTCCGTCGTTGAACCGCGTTTGATAGTAAACGTACTTTTTGTGAGATATTGTTTTCGAGTTTTAGTATATCTATTATTAAATAACTTATACTACCGACCGTAGATACATGGTGGAATTCCATTATTAATAATTAAATAAAGGCAATTTGTATTTCCAAAATATTTTTTAATGAGCCGTGCCGACCAAGGTTTCGCCAACTAAGGCATTGTCAAAAGCAGTTTACAGACTAAGGTACAAGAATTTTACAACAACACAATAGGACAACAGAAAGTTTTGCCAAAATTACTATTAGGTAAGGAGGAGGGAGAGAAAGAAGATACCTAGGCCCAAATAGGGGTTGCAAGAGTGGTGAATTACTATAATCTAATTGTTCATTAATAACTAAGCGAGAGTCCTTATTGATTCCTCTTTATTTCTAACATTTCTAGTGCGTTTAACTTTTTACCCTTACCATTAATATGTAGAATATTAAATTCTGTATTAGAATGAAAATCTAAAATATGATGTGATGAGTTTTTACATGGTTAGTAAAAACTAGAATCTACGTAGTCCAACCGCCAACTTCTGTTGTGTTCACTTAACCTAGTTTTAAAACTACGACCTGTTTGTCCTACATAAACTGAATTACAAATTTTATAATTTAATTTATACACACCATTTTTTTAACAAATCATGCAGCTTATCTTTAGAATTATTTAAAATATTTCCCAAGCTTTTTCAATGTAATATGCTGGCTTACAAAGTTTTTTCTTTTCTAATAATTTACCCACAGTAAGACTAACCTTACCGATGTAACTCATTCTACGCCATTTTTCAGTGTTAACATCAATATCACTATTTGGAAAAATATATTTAGTAACATTCTTTTTCAATTTACGATAATAATTTAATTGAGAAAATGTTTAAAAAAGTTACGCTGGATATGTTACGGGAATTTTTTGACCATCGTGTGATATCAAAAGGATTGTGGCCTCCAAGATCCCCAGATCTTACTCCTGAAGAATTTTTCCTTTGGGGGTATTTAAAAAGTAAGTTTTTTCAAAACAATCCTCATACACTTGACGATTGAGAGATAAAATTGAAAGTGAGATTTCAAACATTACTTAGCAAACACTACGAAAAGTGGCTGCAAATGTTATGAAACGTGTCCGAACCTGCGTTGCAAATAAAGGAAGTCATTTTGAACATTTATCATAAAAGGTTAAAGGTAATTTGAATATTGTATAATTATATAATGTTATATTAATTGTTTAAAGTAATAGATTCACGTCATCAAAAATAGGGTTGCGTCCTTTTTTAAACATCCAGTATAAAGTACAACACCGCCTGCTCTGTAGCTCTAGTTACAATTCTGTACAGGAACAAATCCATCGATAGCTTACCTTTACACAAACTTCAATTAACGCAATCATGTCCGGAATGTTTTCGCATACCAACAGATTTAACAAAGTGTCATAATTACGCCTCGTACTTCTAATATTTTGATGTATGATCACTAATTTCTTATTACAAAATTCCACACTGTTCAATAAAGTACCCATATTTGTAAATACTTAGCACTTAACTTCTACAATTTAAAATACCATGTCAATGTGACCGTCTCCACTTCTTTTGACCAGCTGGAAGCTCCGGCTGGCTGGAGACCGCGTACACTTTAGCCCAAACTTGTCAGGATGGGCCAAGGAGTCGGGTTATGACGCTAATGAACGCACGCAACGCAAGTTAAATTAAATGTTCTCTTTTATTTTAGCGCCGAATTAGAAGACTACAAAAATAATTATAATTTATAAAAAAGACATAACGGCTAGATAAAGCCTTAATAGTGGCCGAAAAGCATACCGATTAATTATATAGCACGTGGCCGAAAATGGATTGACCTCGTCCCGTAGCGGTCTGCGTTCAACTTCCTTCTCGCGGCTCTCTGAATAGACTCTCGCTCGGCTCGCTGGTTCAAGCCCTCCACTCCTCGTTTCTCCCCCCCCTTCTACGTAATCTTGCACTGCTCAAAAAAATTACAAGTGCCAATTAATATTTTATTATTTAGAATCCCTTTACATCCTAATTTATACTTATTATAGTTTTTGTTTGGTGAGCTCCTTGGCTGGGTCACATCAACAAACCACAAATTAACAGTATACACAGAACAAACAACATTGTTGGGAGAGAATAAAGAAATAAACTTACAATAACTTGTCAATATCAGATTTACATGACATCAATACATACGAGCTTTACTCATTCTTACGTATGAAGATTCTACCTCCCCTTGTCAACACAAAGGCGTAACTCTTTAATCGTCTCGCTATGTCGTACAGAATTCTTCTCGTAGATGACAACGATTCTCGTTGATATACACAGTCTCGCTCTCGGTAAGTCCCATATGTAAAGTCTCGCTTTTAAATCTACGAACAAATTTGACCATAATAACCGCTGAGCCCCGTTCTCTCCTTTCTAAGGGAAGGTAATTGTCAACTATTGCCTATGTCGCTAAAAAAATCAATCGCTTATTTAACTTTATGAACAACCACCAACACATTCTCGCCCTTCTTCTCCGGGACGCCCTGTATTTCTACGCAGTTAAATCCTCCAACCTGGGTTTCAATTGATTCCTAAGTTGGTGATCTTCGGGCGTCAACTCCTGTATCTTCAACTTTGTGATCTGATCTTCATCAGATACACCATCAGATAGCTTTTATTATTATCGAGATTTTCTCGTAAGTTAAATCAGATGCCTCATTAAATTCGGTTTTCATCTTCTTCTTGTGTTCCTCTATTTCTTAGCTTCCATTATTTCCTAAAGTGTGAAACTCGGACCCATCACAGTCCAATTATTTCATAAGTGTCAGATTAATAATTGTGAGTTATCAGTAAAAAACAAAAACTGTACCATCATGGGGATGTAATAAAAAATGCAATTTCTCAAAATCTGTTCAACCGATTCGTTTAAATTTTAGTAAAATTTGAAGATTACTGATCCAAACCGGTGCACTAAATATATAATGAACCTTGATCGCCGTCATTAAAACTCTATTTTAATCAAATGCAATTTACGCCTCGGTGCTAGTGAAACACGTTTAAACCCAATTTAACCCAAAACTAATTATCAAAGATAATGTCCATGGTTTATTTTCACTCTTAAATTGAGAAACAACCAAATTGTTGATGACGATTAGTTTATGTTAATTTTAAAGAAAGGTAGGTGAGAAACAAGTCACCATTTATTATGTTAGTTTCTGCTCTAAACAATATGTAATTCGTTCCCTAGGTGTGTGGGCCGACAGATTTTTCAATTTACTCTTAGTATAATGTAAAGACAAGCTGCACAGGGACATGCAACCTTGTGGACTGAATACGTAATACGGACAAGGTAATTTTATACCAGGGGATTTGACACATGATTGGCAATCAATGCAGAAGTGACGTATAGAAGACCCGTTATAACTACATTGTGTTTGACCTTAACTTGGCAGTGTCTCAGCCACAAGGGAATTTTAGCAATATTAACCGTCATGAAAACATAGAGTGGCTAAACAAACTAAGGTGCACTTTAAAAATTAAAATAGATGTAATATATACAAGGCTGAAAAGAAACTTGCACTCCTCCCCCCCCCCCCTTAACTTTTTACCATTTCATTTCTGTTTGCGGCAGTCATTTTAGGGACAAGAGGCTATATCGATGAGTGCAAAATGAATAATAATGAACCTTCGGGGGGGGGGGGTGAGTGATGAGGGGTAACTCAATATTTTTAAATGAGATCTGTGGCCGTGAGATACCTCATTTTAAATGTCTTGGTGAGACGAGAATATGACAAAGAAAATTAAATTTTAACCTTCAAAACCAATATGGCTGCCATACATGTAATTTAATTCAGGCATTTGTATTTTAATGGTACGCTTTTACCATAGTATGTAAGGAATATTTCGTCATCTCATATAAAATGTACAAATTGTTCCCCTTGAGCTTTGATCCTTAAAGTAGTACAGTATTTGTTCAAAACCTTCGGTCTATTATTCTACTGTATTCATTTTCTATTCATTCTCTTAGATCTTTAAGAGATGTTGGCTGTGAATTATACACCACGACTTTAAATGGCCCCACAGAAAATAATTCAAAAACTTTATGTAGAGAGTCCTAGCTGGTCATTCATACATCCTCTGTGACCTATGGTTAGGGAATCGCTCATTTATGGTCCTTACACTTCGAGCATAGTATGAAGGAGCTCTGTCTTGTTGATAAATTATAATCTCTCTGTTGAACAATGGGGTCCCATCAGGTGATTTAGCTGTTGCTGTTAGATGGTCAAGAGCTGAAATTATTTCTGTCTTCAGCATTTTACTGTAAACCTTTCAAATTTCCATTAATTACAAATGGTCCAATAAGATTATTCCTGCCCTTAAGTTTAACCTCTCAGTGTGCTGAGTGTGACTTTTTCGATACCAGTAAGTATTTTCTTGGAACCAATACTTACAGTTATGTCAATTAACCGCTCCATTTAGTGAAAATAAACCCTCGTCACAATATGTTCAAAGAATATATAGTTCTTGATGTAAGTCTCTCTGTCATAATTTCGCATAATTCGATTTTTCTGCCAAATCGTCTTCAGTGAGTTTTTGTATTAATTTTATTTTATAAAAAAAGGAACTTATGGTTTTTTAATACTTTTTGAACCGACCGTCTGGTTTCGAACCTACTTAAATTATGGTTACGAGCAACTCCTTCTGCCGATTGTTAAACTTGGATAGAAAATTCCACCAAAATGCCTTCTTCAGTACTAGGGTGACCTGACTTGCGCTCTTCTACAATACTGGCAGTTCATTGAAATGTCTGTATTAAATTGGTGACTGCAAACCTGGAAATGTTAGATCAGAATGTATTTCGTTAAAGGTACAGTTCATTGAAATGTCTGTATTAAATTGGTGACTGCAAACCTGGAAATGTTAGATCAGAATGTATTTCGTTAAAGGTACAGTTCATTGAAATGTCTGTTTTAAATTGGTGACTGCAACCCTGGAAATGTTAGATCAGAATGTATTTCGTTAAAGGTACAGTTCATTGAAATGTCTGTTTTAAATTGGTGACTGCAACCCTGGAAATGTTAGATCAGAATGTATTTCGTTAAAAGCAGCACCTTGGTAGGTCCTTATCTGTCCAAATAGTAAGAAGATGTCTACTCTTTCTTGAACTAAAAAAAACCACATTTCATTTAAAGTAACGTCAGTAATTACTCAACATAAAAAACACTGTTAATACAACACGACTTTTATTTACTGTACAAATAGTATACTAAAGGTTATTCGCTTAACTAAAAAACAAATAAAGGAAATAATGCAGTGAGATATGTTCAACTTTCACTTAGGTTTCTCCGATTATTTATCCGAGGCTTTAGGTTGACCTATAAAATATGACACAGGAAAGCTCCAGACAACAATACATCATTGATTTCTATATTTAACAATAAATAACTTTTTTGAACAACACTTTGGAAACTTTTTTTTTAAACTGTACTTGTCGTATAAAAGTGATTTTTCAGACAACCATTAATGGAAGTGCAAAAACAGTTTTGGCCGACATTGGCTCACATTTAATTTCCTTTATGTCATTTTTCTCGTCTCACCAAGACCTTTATAATAAGGTACAACATGACAGCAGGTCTCATTTAAAAATTTTGAGTTACCGCTCACCACTCACCCTCCGAAAGTTCAAAATTATTCGTTTTGCACTCATCGATGTAGCCCCTTATATCTAAAAAGACTGCCGCAAACAGAATTCAAATATCTCGAATGGTAAAAATGTTAAAGGGGAGTGCAAGTTTCTTTTCAGCTATCCTGTACATAATATGATTTTTACATTAAAAAAACATTTTTTAAAAGAAATCAACATTAACAAAACCATCAATCGAGCTGTTGCATATAAATTTAATCGTATCTACCGATTCCGGAAGATTTTTGACCAAACCAGTGTAGCAAATCGCAAATGAAAAAAAATTATATTTCAAGAAAATAAGAAACAATAATGTACCTTCATTGATAAATACTGTTTACGCCTTAGTACTGTACAAACGAAAATACCTTAGGTTCTATTTAAATATACAAACATTTTTCCCAATATTTACAAAATATTAATAAAGTGAGCACACATTCATACCACCTATTTTCTGTTGGACAGAGAAGTATCTATCCATAATAAAGGTGTTCTATTCACACCAATTTGTTCAAATTTCATCAGCATTAATTAAAATCTACTGAGTCGAAAGTCTTGAACAGATCGAGCAAAATACTTATAACTTTTTTCACTTTTATCAAGACTTTGAACAATAAGTTAATAAAATTAACATGCTATCAGTTGTTGATTTTCCCTTTAGAAATCCAAACTGACCGTTTGAGATAATCTGAAACTTTTCCAAGAAGCCCACCAGTCTGATAAGGAACAGGTTCTCAAATACTTTACTGAACACTGATAGTTAGGAAATAGGTCGATAATAATTAATATATAGTTTCTCACCCTTTTTAAACGAGGGGATAACATTTGCGCTTTTATTTAACTTGCTGGGGAAAATAACTTCGGGAAAAAATAAATTTATTAAAATATGAAGGTCTCTACAAGTTCTTCCGAAGATTGCTTAATGAGAGGGGGTAGTTTCATCAATATTAGAGGAATGTTTTGACTTGCATTGCTTTAAAACCTTCCCCAACACATGTGAAAGCATCATGGAAGTTGACACCCGAATGCTCCCCATAACAGCTGATACTTTTGTACTTCCCGATGCTGCAATATTGATGAAGATATTATTAAATGTGATGGAAACTCTATTGGAGTCGCAACATATTTTACCGCTTATTTTTAATTATGTTGGCAATTTATTGACGGTTGGTAGTACTGAATAAGAAACGTTTTTATCGTAATGGCAACGAATATGATTTTTGGTTTTGTGGTTGGACGTGTGTACAATGATAGACAATTATGTGAATAATATTTCAAGTGAAAAATATACGACCTAGACTGGGAATCGAACTCAGGACCTTTGGCTTTACACGGAACTGCTCTACCAACTTTTCACTTTAAAATAATATTTTACTTTCAATACTTGCTGTTTAAAAACATTTATAAAACAATCAATAAAAATTAAAAAAACAATTATGTCACTCTCTTCCAGACACTAACTACATTAAAAAAGTCAAATTAGATTTAATTTGTCCATAATCTTCTCTGTTTACCTTTTGAAACAATTTATTAACAGTATTTCCAAGTAATAAATTTAACTGCAGTTTTCTACTTTTTCAGATCTATACAAACACATACGAAGCAAGATATCACATTTACGAAGTATCAACGCAGTAAGTACAAACAATATTAGTTTTAAAACATAAATATTATTTGAAAAATATAATACGGAGGTGTTATAAAAGTACTAAAACAGCTTTATTACTTGAACGAATTAACAAAGAGAAACAAGTCTTGGATTGCATCTATTAATCTAACTGAAGTAACCTTTTTTTGCAAACTCAAAAAGAGGTGCACCAAAGTGAAAATTTTCAGATGTAAACATATATTTTATATCATGTTTTACTTTCTGACACTCATAGGTCAGAGTAAGTTATGTAATGGCTCAAACAACCCCGTTTGAGATCCTCAAGTCCAAAAGTCTGTCTATCTGTTGTTTACAGCCCAAAAGAGTGAACCGTTTTTAATTAAATTTTTTATGTGGATATTTTGAATATATCCCAAGACTTTTTTTCATTTTATTTATAACTCATAGTGCTGGCTGTCATAAGATAAAACACAAAACACAAAACAATGAGCTCGAACAATGTTGATCAAATTTTGCCTAATTATAACCTCTAAGTATTCAAACAAAACGTATCTGTCCAGAATTGCCAGTTTTGAGTTATCGGTAAAAACAAATCCCGTCATGGAGCTGTTGTGAAAGACGAGATTCAACGTCTGTTCAGCCGATTTCATTCAAATTTTAGTGAAATGTGAAGATTAATTACCTAAACCATTGTGTAATATAAATTTTCGTCCAAAAATTGTAATAAACTTTGATTAAATAATATTTTAAGTTTATGGCAGAACGAAGTAAGTCTTTGTTTCTGTTTAAATATATTAGGCTTTTATTAAAATATCTTTCTGATTAAAAATTAAAATTAAAGAAATTTCACTCAAGTTGATAAAATAAAATGAGGCCATTCAATGCCAACTTATCCCCATAAGAAATAGATGGAAAATAACTTTGTATTTAAGAAATTACATTTTTTTAATTTAACTTGTAAGTATAGCTTCTAAGGTGAAACCACTCAAAAAAGTCTATAAGCTCAAATTTTCTAATGAGAGAAGAGTGTTGAATGTGTTAAAAGCTCCGAAACAAATAAAATTCACGTTTAAATCTAGAAAATTTGTTTCTACGTCAGAATAATATGCAGTTAAAGTCTAATGTTCATAGAATTCATTGTAGCCTAATGAATTGTTATATTTATATATGAATGGTTATAAATACCTTGTTTGTCAAACAATCCTTATTTTTTGTGCGATATGTTTCGCCGTTACACAAACGGCATTATCAAGCTACACTTTACAAACACAATTTGTAGCTTTATAATGCCGTCTGTGTAACGGCGAAACAAATCGCACAAAAAATAAGGATTGTTTGACAAACAAGGTATTTATAACCATTCATATCTAATTATCAAACTTTGTAGCTTGATAATGCCGTCTGTGTAACGGCGAAACATGTCGCACAAAAATTAAGGATTGTTTGACAAACAAGGTATATATAACCATTCATATCTAATTATTATCAAACTTTGTAGATTGATAATGCCGTCTGTGTAACGGCGAAACATGTCGCACAAAAAATAAGGATTGTTTGACAAACAAGGTATTTATAACCATTCATATCTAATGTTCAAGTTCTCATTACTAAATTTCTAACACGAAAGCTTTAATAGAGTATCCAAAATGTTAATTTTTTTTTTAATTTCAGTCATTTGTAATCATTACGATCTCACTTTTCATGAAATCTGCACAATATGTGATATTGTGAGAAGTTTGACACCGTTCGAATAACAAATTGTTAACTAAATTCTTCAGTGTAAAACAAAGCTTACAAAACAAATTTGATCAAAATCGGTCTAAAATTTCTACCTCTAAAGCGTTTACTGTTTAAATATACAATGAGAAAAGATGAGTCCCAAATTACTCCAATGATTAGGATCGGTGGACATTTCATGGTCTCGGGTGGAGGCGTTACCACGAGAGTGATTGCAATATCTAGAATTTATATATTACGAAATGTAACTTTTGAAACATCCTGTTGGAAGAAGGAGTAATTGTGTACAATTGACTGTGGGTAACACTATGTTTATTGTAGACAGATCACGTAATTGATTTTAGTTACTTGCCGCTATTCTATACTTTTACCAAGTTTATCACATAGCCTAAATTCGTTGAAAAAATATGGACAGAACAAATGTCTAAATTTAAAGATAGAATAAAACTCGAACACAAGATCTCACAAAAATTACGTTTAGTTAATCAAACGTTTCATCGCCATCCTCAGTGATACATGAGCTACAATAACTAAACTATAACTAACCTAGTACTGTGCCAACCCCCGTATTTATACAAAACTAAAGGGGCGTGGCCTAAACCTACTTTCTAATATTAAGGCGTTAACAAGTGCCTCGCGTCATTTTAAATAACTTGAGTTATATCTGAACTAATCTTATATCTAACAATACATTTTATATTTTACTTTAATATAGAACTTTGTATCGGCCCTAATTCATTATTTACAGTTATTACGGTACCGGTATATGTTAAAATAAAAAGTTTCTCACCCATCAATAATTGTGTTTAATTTAGTAACATTTTTCAACAACTTTTTAGTGATTAAACGGGTTTGATTTAATTAAAAACGCAATTTTCGTGAGATCTTGTGTTCGATTTTTATTCTATTTAATATTATCTCACAAGTCAACATTAATATTTATTGTCTAAATTTAAGTTTATTTTTGTCTTCTTAAGGTTTACATCATCGTAACTGTGAAAAACAATCCTTAATTTTTATAATTTTGAAATTGTTGTTTTTTAATAAATTCTTGACCTAAACATTTATGTTCTGGTTTGCCCCTTCAATTGATAGACTTAAACTTGAACTTTAAGCCGTGACTTTTACAAGATTTGGCGTATACACGCTAACACAGGTGCACTATATGTTACCTATACAAAGATTTTGAAGGCGCATTTATTTATTTCATTTTCGTCGATGATTTTTTATATTGTTTTAATTAAAAAATGTTTAAATTTTGATAATATGAAGAAAAGAATAGAGTGTAAAACGTTGAACTAACTTTCTCATCTACCCATTTACAAAACTAAAATGCAATATCAGCCGCTTTTTT